>CATIWJ010176735.1:0-51798 GCA_949640765.1 Croton laevigatus | reverse complement strand
TAATAAACAACTACTAACCCTTTAAAAAATTTACTTTTTCACCAATACCAATAAAAAAATAATAATAAACAATTACAAAACTTACTATAAATGGAAATGTAAACAACTCAAAAAAACACCCAAAAACGGAAATGTAAACATCTCATGAAAACGGAGGTAGTATTAAATTAGTTATTAGTAATTATAATAGTTAAACTTAAAAAAAAATTAAACTATATGCTTATAACAAATTTGAAATGTTTATTATAATATTAAAATAATAAACCCTAAAAAAAAAAATTTAAGAACCCTAAAAAAAATTTTTAAAAATAGAATATAAATACAAATATAATTTGAATTTGAAGCCAACAACTTATACTCGATGAGGGGGGTAAAATACTAGTTGTAACTAAAAAAACTTCCATTTAAAGGCATGGGCATTGCTTTGACGAATGAATATCACATTTTCTTTATTGCTACGTATGGATTACACCGCGACAAGACAACTCTAGCTAATGGCAAATTATAATATTACAATTTAAAATCATTAAAAATAATTGATTGTGAAATCATACTGATGGAGACGATATTAATGTCTTTTTCGTTAATTATTTAATATATTATTTATTCACCAAAATTTTTAATTGTAAAATAAAGAATAAAGTAATTTAATGGATAGAAAAGCTCTCATTGTCATAAGTAAATGGCAATCTTTGTTAGGGACTAAGAAAATAATATTTTCTATCATAATGGATTCATGATTGGCTAAATTTTATACAATAAGCTACTTTTTCTTTTCTTTCTTCTCTCTAAATTGAAAACTTATAAGGATCTCTTATCCCAAATGTGTACCTCAACTAGAAGTGCCTTAAAACCTCATTTGTCCCAAATTAATACTACTTGTTTCTGTTTGGGAAAACTTTTTAGCCATATATATATGGATGAAGAAAGTCATTGTGTAGTTTACGGATTATTGAACCACCCCTCAAGCTTTATCCTTAGTTTCGTTTTCAATAGTATTTATTAATTTTAATGGGTTCTTCTTATAAATAAAATGGCTTAAACCAATTTGTTAAGTTTATTCTTTTTTTATATGCCTATTAAGTATTATATATATATATTTTTTAACTAATGTACCACTTATTCGATATGAAGAATCTACTAATAATTGGAAAATTTATAATTGATGAGTTTTTTTTTTTTTTTTAATTTCTTTTCCATTATACTTCAAATATTGCAATTGAGTAAAATTTCTGCAATGAAATATCTTTGCAAAACACAAAATCAAGAGCTACTCTAGACAATTTATGAGCAAGCATATTATAAGAGCGTGGAATAAAAACACAAGTAGATTTAGGCCTCCGGAAAAGAAGGTTTCAGATATCTGCCACCATATCCATCACATAGTGATGTATCCGTTGTCGACCACAAACAACATCAACCACCAATTTAGAGTCCGACTCCACAATGCAATCACCATACTAGTTTGCAACAGCAAATTCCAATGCCATTTTGATTGCTAAAGCTTCAAGGATCAACGAATCTTTTAAGAATGGGAATTGATGAATTTTCCAGTTCACTACCTTTCCATGCAAATCTCTAACAACCAATCCAACAGCTCCTAGATCACTCCTAGCATTAACCGCTGCATCAACATTTATTTTAAGCATACCAACTTCTGGAGGAGACCAAAAAAGCTCGGAGTGATTAACATTAGCGGCCTGAAAGTTTGACTCTGATCTTCACTGACTTGCTGAGCATCAAGAAATTCTTGCCAAAAATTAATCGCATGTTGCACCACCTCATGACAATTATGTTGCTTCTTACTAAAAATAATAGCATTCCTATGATTCCATATAGACCATAACAAAAAGACAACTAAGACCTCGTTCCTCCATTCAATTCCAGTAGGATTAATAAAATTAAGAATCATATCCACCGAATTGCTCCGAAGCATATCAACTGGAAAAGCAAGGGGTGAAGCAAACCAAGCCATTCTTGTCCAGGCACATCGGAAAAAAAAAGTGTGTAGTGGTTTCCAACTCTCCACAGAAGACAATCACCAGAAAAATGCAGCAATCTTTTCACAAGATTTTCTCCAACCGGAAGACCCTCCAGTAGCATTCGCCATAAGAATACTTTACATTTCCTAATAATTTTCATTTTCCATAACTTCCTCCATGGAAAAAAGAGTTGTGGCCCGAGCAATAGTAGCACCACGTAACAAATTGATTGCTACTTTATAACCAGACTTGATAGAATAGTGCCCATCCTTGGAGTGAATCCAGTATAGCTCATCTTTACTGTACATATTTGCCAAAGACATGCTTAAAATAGCTTAGAAATCAGAACGGCTAAAATTTGATTCAAAAATGTCCTGGTTCCAAGTCCTCGTATCTCCATCAATAAGCTGATGGACCCAAAAGATAGAGCTATCTCGATTTGGGACCATTTCAGCCACCCCCTCATTATTATTTTAGATCCAAGGATCAGAGAAGCAACTAACAGAACGACCATTTCGAATTTTCCATCTCATATTCCTAATAAGAACCTTTCTTCCCCATAGAATACTTTTTCAACCCCATAAAGCATTCCTAGGAGCAGTAGAAGAGAGAGAGAGAAAATTAGAGTTTGGGAAGTACTTTCCTTTGAGCAGACGAGCTAACAAAGAATTCGGCTCCCTTACTAATCTACAACCTTGCTTTGCTAAAAAAGCCATATTCATTGCTTCCCACTCTCTAAATCCCAAGCCCCCGTTAGCTTTACCAATACACATCCTGTCCCATGATATTCGGCATATCTTCCTTTCCTGATCTATTTGTCCCCACCAGTATTGCCTAATTATAGAATTAATTTCTGCCGTAAGAGCCTTCAGGACCCGAAAACAAGAGAAAGTAAAAATGGGGATGGCTGACACAACAGATTTAATAAGAATTTCTTTCCCAACTTGAGACAAAAAATTTTCTTTCCACCCATTTAATTTAAACCTGATTCTGTCTTAATAGATTGAAAGGTGCCTCTCTTGAATCTTTTAACAACAGAAGAGAGACCCAAATACCTATCAACAACGTCCACTGATGCTAAGCCCAAAGCATTAGCAAGCTGGGCTTTTAAATCTAGCGACATGAGTTAGGTGAAAGAATACACTTATTAGTTTGGCATATATGTGGATTTAGCAAGAACAAATAAAATAATAAGCAGAATAGCAAAATTCAATAAAATAATATAAAATAAGGTTATTTAGAGCTTTGTAGGCCATATAATTAAAAATAGTAGTAAAAAAAATTAATTTTTTCAAAAACACATACATCTTGAATCTAAACAGTTTACAAATAGTTTCCAACAAGTATATTCTAACACTCCTTTTTTTGGTGAACTTCCGTTGAGTAGCCAACAAGAATCCAATAATCACCCGATGGCCGGAAATTATAAACAGCAACAAAAATTGGCAAGTCCTAACAGAACTATCTTGACTACCTGATCACAAATATAGCCTTATATTATGGTCATAACACATATATTGGTCGTAAATTACCAAAAATTAATAGGTTTCTTGCCAAAAATTTCAACACAAGAAATGCATGGGTAATCAACACAAAATTTACATCAAAACGTAGCTGTTAACCTAAGGATTCTAAATATACCTTCCTTTTCTCTTGAAGATCTTAAACTGGAGAAAAACTTGTCGAAAGTATTTCAAATCTGTGGAGCCCGAAGTCTGACCTGATAAGAAAAGTGTCATTCGACCACTAATCAGAAGCAAGATAGATACATTTCGTCTCCCCTTCGTTTGAGGAGTTGACCGACAATCTTTTATTAATTGTGGATCTTCCAAACGATGGCGGCGAAATGAGAGAGAAACTGGATCGCATCGTGTCTCTTTGCTTCTCTTCTACTTCAAATGGATGGCAACAATAGAGTTTCCCACAATCTACTGTCAAGCTTTAGGCCATTTGCTTTTTCGATGGTGAATAGTGGTTATGGTGATTTAGATGAACTTCCGATGGTTTTCTCCTTAGTTTTGTTTGTACTTCTGTTTTCGATAATTTCGCGATTTTGTTTTTTGTTTTTAATATCCTTATACAGTAAAGAAAACAAAGCATGTATCTTTTTTTTAAAAAAATTATTTGCTAACTCTTGCGGATCCAAATTCTTAACAACCCCTATTAGTTTGATATCACATCCAACCCAAAAATTTTAAGAAAATGGATTCGCCAATATCCTCTCCACTTATGTACTACTAATTCATCACATCTACTTCTAACTTGGAATTCTAACACTTACCCAATCACACTTGAATATCTAACAAAGGTATCTTTGTGAATATTAAAATCAAAATAAATTTAGTAGAGGATTTATCTTGATACTTGAGAGCCTAAAATGGATCAAACCTAGACCAAGGTATGGCCACCTATAAATCTATAAGCCAAAGTCCAGTAATAATTCAAAAGATTGTTCCTTGGAAAAACCTCCGTTCGGTTTCCTCAGATATCAGAGGACTTTGGATAACTAGAGGGATGATCTTGAATCCCTGAACATATGTCCCCATCACTCACATTATATTGCATGATATTCAGGATTTTAGGAAATTGTTGTTGAGCACAATATAAATAAAGAAGTACCCTAAACACAAATTATCATTAACATTTATCTTACTTTAATTTTAAATTATTGCTAACTTAGTTATCATAATGGCCTTTTGTAGGTTTCATTAGCCAGTCTTTGGTTCCAGATTCTTTATCTTTCAATCAAGTTAGTTTCTATTGTCATCAATTGGCAGTATCTATAGAAAAGAATTAAATCAATTTTCTAAATATGATCTTTTTTCTTTTTTATTGAACCAACAATTTATTGATTGAGATGGCAACTACATCTACAAATGGAATCAACATAGATGACTACTCAGTGGCCAGCCCTTTGATCTCATTAACCAGTTGCAATCTAATGTTTTTCACCTGCTAGACATGGCATTTCAACTGTCACAACATAAAATAGTTCATAGATTTGGTTAAAATGATTCATGAATCGACTAAGAGGAAAAGAAAACACTTAACCAAATCCCACCATGGTCAACATATCCCTAATTTATCGGTATCATTTGGCCTAGAGGATATCCACCTATATAACTCTTAAACAAAGAATGCTCTTGTCATTTTAGAATGGATCAACAACTTCATTGTAAAAAAGATGTTAGTCGATGATAGAAGGGACTTCAATGCCCTTAACACTACTAAATTTAAAGTATTATGTGGGGATATACCACCTTATCTCCATACCCATATTTGCTTTTTAGATTAAGGAACTTAGAGTTTTCACCACTGGGACACATCACATTGAAAATGGATCTTCGGCCATCTAACGACCTTAGAGTCATGGTCATAACTAATTTTGTCATTTTTGAGATCCTGAGTATCCTCCTAATGTACAATGATATCATCGAATGACCTTTCATATATGACACACGTACTTTGACTAACATCAGATTCTTAACCATGAAATTTCGACAAAAGAACGGATGGATCATGATTTAAGGATGCACTAAGATGGTCGTAGAATGTTTCAACGTTGCAATACATAATACTAACAAAAAAAATTACTGAAAAAATAAATTAACAAAGAAGTACAATTGAAGCTTTCGTTTGTTGAGCCAATAGGCTCATTTACCTTAATTTATTTGGGATCCTCAGAAAGTAAATACGAATAGTAAGTGATCCATTGCTCAAATGAACAAAAAAAAACCAGAGCTTGATTTTTACCATCACCGTTTAAAAAAACTAATACTAAGTTAGTACTCTTGCAATATTTTTTTTAAATGCATTAAATTAGTATTTTTTCACAGATATTCTACATCTATCGAGAAGGAGAATGCGAAGCAAATTTAAGTACTAAAACTTAGTAAGGGGAGCACCAACCATTAGATACTTTGTCCGCGATGAGATTCGAACTCAGGATACTTAGGTCCTAAGCACCACTAGGGGTGAGCAAAAGAACAGCCGAACCTTAGAACATAACTGAACTAAAATGTATTTTTGGGTACTGGTAGATACGGTTCGGTTCAAAGTGAGCAATATGGCAAACTGATACCTTTTTATTGGTTTCGATTTTTTTTATAGGTTAACTGAACTGAACCGGTGAACCAAAATTTAAATACCTAAAAACCAAAAACACAACTTAACCTAATTTTTTTTCTCATATATTTTTTTAATGAATTACTAAATTTAGAAGATGATCCGGCAGAGAAGATGATATGAGGTGAAGTTTTCCTATAAAAGGAAGGTTGGGTCTTGGTTTCAAGACACACCAAAACACAACAAGTATTTTATATTAGGGATTTAGTGTTTATCTCTTGGAATTTCTTAGAGTATAAATATTTTGGGTGTTTGAGGGTGTAGGTTAGAAAAATATTTTATATTTGTGGTTGTAACAATTTTTCACATAGTGAATATTTTTCTTGGTTGTCGTTAGATAGCGCTAGTAGTTTTTCTCTTTTAGGGAGTTTTCTGCGTTAAATTCTTGTGTTTTTATTCTCTTTAATTTCTCAATTGTTATTTTATTTTTTTCATTTATTTCTGCTTAAAAACGGTCCAAAGGGTGGAAAAATAGAGATTTTCCTAACACAGTTCGCTCTCTTTCAGTTTGGTTCTCGTACTCACTCAAACAAGTTTAGTTCACCTTTGATTCAATTCTGTTCAAAAAAATCGAACCGAGTTTACACACCCCTAGACATACACACATGCCAACCAGGCTTGGTGGTTTTCCCTATTAGAATTCAAGAGTAAATATCTTACTACCTCTGTTGGGTCCAACCATGCTATTAAATTAGTATGTATTCTTACAATAAACCAATTCTACATTTCGCTCAACTTAACCCAGTTATGTTTGAAAAAAAAAAAAACAAGAACAAAAAAGTTAACCCAGTTCTTAAGTAATTTTAGCCATGTCATATGTATTTTTTTAATAGAATTTAATAAATTAAAAGTGGATATTTGAGGGAAAAAAAATTGCTCATAAATTTTATACTATTTTAAACCTATTCAAATTGAGCCATTAGTTTTAAAGTCAGAGGGGATATTAAATTATATTTTGTATTTTAAATAATTTTAAATCACGTAAGATTCTTCTGCTGAATAATGAGTACCACTTATTTTTCTCAATAAGTTTTAAAATGATAAGTCATACTAACATACAAGAATTTGTCAATTTTAATACTAGCATTTCACTTTTTTTTTCCCCAGCTCACCATGTTTTGCTATTATCTGCATTGCGCATATGACAATAAATAAGTCTAGCTGTATATAATAGATTTCGAATTCAAGTTATTTATTGGACTAATAGGTGGAAATATTTTGTTTTTAATTCTAAATCATACAATATTTTATTCCATAATTTAGTTATTGTTGATGTCACCTGGATCCGATGACACTTGTCACATATTGATTGCATTGTCCGCTCCTATATGCATCATCAAAGAACTTCAAAGCAACACTTATAACATGGCGTGTCGGCCTACTGTGTGTGACGGTGCCACTACTAAAAACTTCCAGGAAGTAAGTAATAACAACCGAGTTGACTCAGCAGCACCCGGTTGCTGACTCACTGAGTGAAAAATACTTCCCTTAACGGTAAAGTCACGTTATGAAAAAATAGAAAGAATCCTTGCTTCCACGTCATCACAGTATCCACTCCCGTCACGCCACGTATAATAACAGAAGCCGACGACAGCTTTTCATTCGCCAGAATGTCTCTACAAATAATGATAACAGCTAACCGCGAAGAGGCGATGAGGCGATAACGCGGCGCCGTTATTCGTGGCAGAATCGTAAATAATGGAAAATCGAATATTATAAGAGCATCTCTAATAGTACTCTCTATTATAAATAGCATCTTTTACACAATAAAGAGCATCTTAAAGAATTTTTAAATATAAAGAGTAAATAAATTTGTACAACTCCAACAGACTCTTTATATTTTTAATCTTTATTTTGCTTTATCCAATAAATATTTAATATTTAATTTTTTCCCTCATTTATTTCTTTATAATGTTATGTATGTCTGCATTAAAAAGATGAAAGAGAAAATTATTTTTAATAAAGAAATAAATATCAATTAATATATAGTATAGGGAATTGAAATATTTTAGAGTAAAGAGTTGGTTTGGCTCTCTACATGTGGAGAGACAAAACCAACTCTCTAATTTAAAATATAAATATAAAGAGTCTATTAGAAAATTTTTTTTAAATTGGCTCTCCAAAATAGAGAATTTTACTTAAATAAAAAGCCTTTTGAAGATGCTCTAATAATGGAATAAATATCAAATACTTCTTTTTAATACAGTAGAAATTAAGAATTTTGCGAAACGGCAATCTCCGCTTTTTTTATAATTAATTAATGGGTTTGGCCTCTGGCTTCTAAAATGGTTCATTGATTGTCCGTTTTTCACCTGCCAGCCTTCGCTTCTCTGATTCTCTTCGGTTTCTAACAATGGAAGCGCACTGAGATTTTCTATGTTCATTTTTTCCTCAGGAACCGAACAGAAAGTTGCGAACTTTTTTATTTTCTCTCTCTTCTAGGGTTTTATTATTCCGATCCGATGACGTTTCACAAGGATGGGAGTTGGGCTCCACGTTTGAAGATGAGAGCGGAGGCTGACAGTGACGATGAGGGCAATAATAGCAATAGCAATGGGGATTATGTGAAATTGAGAGATTGTGAGGTGGAAGAAAGTGGGTTAATTGCCGCCGCTGAAGGTTCTAGTTTTTGTTTATGGAGATGGAGGGGGTCTGTGGTTTGGTATTGGATCAAGTTAGCTTTTTTGTTTACTTGTTTGGGATTGTTAGCTGTTGTTTTCCTGAAATGGGTTGGCCCGTTTTTCATGGACAAGGTTAGTTTTTGCTCATTGTTTTTTTTTAATTGATTGAAAGCTATGGCTGTTCGTGATTTTAATTTGTTGATTGCGTTTTCCAATTGTTGATTTTGCTGGGATGTTAAATGCGAGCCGTGTAGGAAGTCAATTTCCAGAAATTGATTGGGGACCCGGATTTCATATGGATAAGATTATTTTATTTATGAATATTTATGTTTGCTTAGTTTCCATAATTTGAGTTTTGTTTTGATTAATTGAGTATGATTTACAAATTTTAGTGATATGTTTATAAGGTTTTTCTTCATGGTTTGCCCTTTAATTAGTTAGTTCTGTATGTATGTGGTGGGGTTGGGTATTTCTCCCATTAATTAGATAGTTCTGTATGTATGCGGTGGGGTTGGGTATTTCTGACATTCTTTCGTTCCTGAGTAATTATTCAATAATGCCTGTTTAAATAAACTGAGTTACTTTTCTGTGGAGTTTTTATTGCATTCACTTTGGAGTTCTGTTTAGTTGTTCTTTAATTGGAAATGCTGGCTGCTATTTTCCCTTAAATATTTGAGATGATAATGTTTATCCAATGGATTTATTAGTGTAGTAATGTATTCTAGGAAGATGTCGCAGCTTTTAGTGTTGCTCTTCAATAATGAGTCTCGTGTGGGTACATACATGCTGAGGGTTTTGGAAGTGTATATTACTTCTGAGTTTCATTGGATTGCACTCGACTTTTTTTTCATTAGAGTTTCTTCGTGTCTATAATCAAGGGCGGTGCTTTCTTGTCTAGACATGGGATAACAGAATGTGATTAGTTAGATTTCTTAGGTTCTAGTTTTAAAAAGTTCATATAATATTCTTTTCATTTGATGTATTTTTATTGTTTATATAGAATAGTTATGGCTATTCCTTGACCCTATAACCATTTATCTACATTACATTGAGGTCACAGTTTCGTAGTCTTTTCCTAACGAGCTGAAGAATGTGTTCTCATATCACAAGTGATTTTAGGTCTGACGCTGTTTGTGAAGGTGGATGTCGGTATTCAGTCAGATTTCAATAGTTATTATATGTCTCAGCATTTGTAATACACATTTTAATCAAAGATCAATCTCTGGTTATGAATATAACTTGCTAATATGTATAATTGTATAGTTTACTTTCTACATTTTCAGTTATTTCTGAGCAATTCATAAATATTGCTCTAGTGTTTTGTCTGAAATTGATGATCTCAGGCATGTATTGGCGCTTGATTCTTCTTCGCCTCTAAGATAGTTCTCCTGGTTCTTTGGGTGTTCTGATTCAGTTGTAGCAGGATGTCTTTTTGCATTCCCTTCAGTTGTGACACTGATGCTCACATGTTGGAAAGTTCACATTATATGTGCGATATTCAAGCATATTTAAAGCTGTTCTTACCTGATTAGTACATTTTTCAGGAGCTTATTCCTATCATTAATTGGGAGACAACAACATTTAGCACTCCAGTGCTGGCAGTTCTGGTCTTTGTTTCTGTGGCATTATTCCCTACCCTCCTTTTACCTTCCAGTCCTTCTATGTGGGTTGCTGGGATGACATTTGGTTATGGATTTGGATTTCTGTTAATTATAACTTCAGCAGCTGTGGGTGTATCGCTTCCATATTTCATTGGTTCCCTGTTTCTTCATAAAATTCAAGTATGATCCTTGTACTGAGATTTCTTTTTTTAACTCTTTACCATTTCTTTATTTATGTGCCTGATGTAGTCTGCAATTCTTGACGCAGGGTTGGTTGGAAAAATATCCTAAGAAAGCGGCCATTTTGAGAGCAGCTGGTGAAGGAAATTGGTTTCACCAGTTTCGAGCTGTAACATTAATCAGGATTTCTCCATTTCCATATATTTTATATAATTACTGTGCTGTTGCCACACATGTCAAATATGGTCCATACATCTTAGGATCATTGGTTGGAATGGTACCAGAGATTTTTGTTGCAATCTACACGTAAGAACTCTATCTCTAGAACCCTTTTCTGCAAAAAAACCAAAAAATAAATTATCAAGTTTATGCATGTGTTTCTACATGTTCTTCAAAGTATTCTGTTTGGTAGTGTGATTGTCTGTTGGATGCTTACTTCTGTTGAAACTTTAATCAATCAAACTTTAATCCTGCAAGATGCTTTAGGGTAGGCTGTAAAAGATAGAATGGTCATGGTGTTCTGTTTGCTTTGTCAAGTTTGGCTTGTGGGGATGAGCAAGCGCTATTGAGGATAATGTAATGTTTCTAGGAAGCAAGATATTCTTGCATACTGAAGAGTCTATCATGTGAGGATTTTTTTGTGTTGCGCTTATTTTGTTTGAATGTTTTATGTCAAGTTGTTTGGTGCCCTTACTTAATAAAACTATTCATGAAATGACTTTATTATTGTAGACGAATCTTAGTTGCCAAGACTAAGTGCAAAATTTCCATTTAATTAGAGGGAAGACTAGTAGACTACATAGTAATTTCTCTAGACAGCTTTTAAGAGAGGTTTATTGTGCCTTCTAAGGGTTTTTGATCAAGGGAGGCATTTAATAGTTCATGTAAATTTGAGTTAGAAAGCAATGCTCAATGCCTGCTTACAACTCCCTGTCTCCTCCATGATTTCTCCCCTGCAATAACATAAAATGTGCATCGTAGTGAATTAATAGAGCCAGTTGAACAATTTGTAACCGGTTCAACTCGTCTCCTTTCATTCTCTTTACCTTTTAAAATAAACGATTTTGATTGGGTCAAGCTGCATTGCTTTATAGAGAAAATCCAGGGCTTAGTTTCCCTGAAGCAGAAATCCTACATTGTACCTGCTAGCAAGGAACTAAATGATGATGAGAGTGGAAATTTGGGGCCAAATATGACCATATTCAGATGAGCTTGATTATTGTCGATTTTTGGGCATAACTATGATGTGAGTGTCCAGTGGGGAGGTGTGTCAATTATGTTCAATGTAACACTTTGAAGCTATCTAATCTTTCTTAGCTCATCAATGCTACTTATTTACTTCGGCTAGAGTCGAAATTCTTGACCTGGACTCATCATGTCATAAACTTTCATCCGGCAACTGCAAGAACCATTGTGAAATCTGTCTAGTCTAGAGCTAGTTGTATGATGTGAAATCATCTTAGATCACTGCTGTTAGCAAATTTTCTTCACTGTTCTTTCCTTCGATATCTTTTTTATGTGCTATGTTGCTTGCATATCCCTACTTCCACTTGCATGATCATAATAGTGTCTATGGCAGTAGTTTGGAGACCAAAGATAAGGTAACAATTGCAGATTCTGATTCACAGAGTTTTTTTTCTGAATGTGTATAGTTTATTCAGTCATCAACTTTGCCATATGTATTTCTTATGTTTTTCTTTTCTTCTCTTCAAATGTTACCATGTAGCACTCTATTTTCATATAGGAACTTTTCTGCAATTTAGTGTATACTCTAGCCATAAACTCAAAGAAGACTATATGGAAACTGGGCACTGAATATGATCTTTAGCAACTCCTACATCTTAGATGTGTTCCTGATCTTATGAAATTGGATTTACTGCAGTGGAATCCTTATAAAGACCTTGGCGGATGCTGACCGACATACTCTTTCAGCTCCACAAATTGTTTTCAACGTGATCGGGTTTTGTGTGACAGTAGCTACCACAATTTTCTTTACAGTATATGCGAAGAGGCAGCTAAAGGTATTGCAAGACGAACCATTACTAGGGTAGCTTCCAACACATAATTTGAAAACCCTGACTGCAACACCATTCTTGCGATGGTAACATATTTAAAGCATTGATTGGATTTGGATTCGATGAGGTTTTATTTTATCGATCAACTTCATCCATAGAAAAAGGTGTGGATGGTGCTATACAGATGCTGGAAGGAGAACCTAACTTAGTGTAGAAGAAGTATAGAGCCAGCTTGTTTTGTTTCTTCATTTTCTTTTGGTTTCAGCTCCTTCCTTAGGTCTCTCATTTCATTTAATTGTTATTTGTATATGATTGATATTGAGATTGAAATGTTTGGCCTTGAAAATGTTGAGTTTGATTCGGGCAAAATTGTCGTTTGTAAATGAAATTATATATATATATAAAGCAAACATATTTATTTTATTTTATTTTTTGGTCAAAACAAACATTTATTTTTAGCTCATTCTCTTTATATTATTGCATTTGTCAACTTTGGAAGACATCCCCCAACATGACCCTACTTAAATGGAAAGGCAAGTGTAATTTTTGTGATATTTGCTTGTTGAATAATTGAAATATGCACTGCATGTGGATCCATTGGAGTGCCTTCATTTAATGCTTGCCTGTACGTACCTTCATGTAGGAGCAGCCTCTTCCAAGAATCATGTTACTGTTTTCCCTTTGTACTAGCACCAACTTGAAATCTCCCGTTTTTTCTGAACAAACAAGTCACCATTTTCTGCTGTTGGATTCAAGAATTACTGCTGTGAAAAGCTTTTTTGCTTTTCCATTCGATTTTCAGTATTAATGGAACGTATTAAATAATGAGATTCTCATGCAAGAGATGAAATGATCATTGGACAGAAGCTTCCTTATTGTTTTTTCGTTTCGTTTCTGACTTTAAAATTGTTAAGTCCACGAGGAAGCAGTAATAAAATTTTCTTTCTCAGAAAAGTGTGATCACATTTTCATAATTTGCTTCTATACAGGGCCTTCTTCAGTAACATTGATAACTATTTATATATAGAATAATATATTGTATTTTAATCTAATAATAATAACATATGCAAAATTTTACATGCTTATACTCAGAATTGTTGCCTGCAAATATGATAGATGGAAATTTATTATGCTGCAACAACAAGTTTCCTATTGATCTTATATGGGGGATTGAGTCGAGTATTGATGATACACTCTGCCTATCGTAACCAAAGCCCAGAGCCTTGTGGCTAAACCCTCTTTGTCTGGGCCTTTGCCGATCTAAACCTAACCCATTAGTCAGAATCCGGAGTTCAGCATTTGATGACTGATCTCCATATATAGCCCGACCAATACTTAGGGTTCAGGTCGGTACCGATCTATCATTCAAGATTCACTCATGTCATGACTTTCTTAAATCACATTTTTAAGTATAGAATAGCAGACACATGACCCATACTCTAACAAGGGACAAACAGACAAGCGATCCGTACTTTAATAAAGCATGGGCCTTTAAATATATATATTACAGTCATCATTACGGAAAGTGGACATTCACTGTCATTATTACAGGTGAGTTGTCATTACAGGGGTTTTCACATGTAAGATGCTCTTAAATCCTTTACTATAAATATCTTAAAGATTGATTATGCAGGGGATTGAATTCTCTTCTCCATTCTTACTATTCCTTTATAACGACTGACCCCTAAGATTGACTTAAGTATCGGAGTGTTTGCTACGGCAACTCCCTTTGCTCTCTCCATTTTGTTTCAGGATCTAACCATCCAGACGTAGCCAGTAGTCCCTTGGAGGTGAACCACAACTCCTATAGTTTCCCACACTAGACCCAGGAAACATCATTTGGTGCGGTGAGTGTGGAACACACCTTTCGCAATTCAGTCGTTTCTTTTCCCTTTTAAAGAGTTTATCTTGCGTATTGTATGAAGATGAATGATTTTGATTTGAACTTGGGATTGAACTTGTTCCCTGAGCAACCGGAGAGAAGCGTCAACGAAGTTCCTACACGGCCCAGTGGAGATTCTGTTCACAGCCAATTAGCCTAAGGAGCAGGGGGGCAACCCAAGAGCCTGCAGGAACACAAGAAGTTTGAGCAAATGTTAATCAAAATCCTCCCGATTTTAATAATCCTGCAGCAATGCAAAATTTATATGGAGCTTATGTGGATCTCAATAAGCAGATGGCAGATTTGAGGGAACAGCTCCGTCAGGTTTCTCAGGCACAAGCCCCTTCGGAGATCAATGTGATACACAAGCCCGCAGTTACCCCACTCCGAATGGCACCTTCGGCCCCTATACCTTCCAAGAACGTGAATGTTGGTGAAGGGGTTCAGGTGGTCACATCACGTATTAATGCCAGAAGTAAGGGGAAAAGCATCGTTCATGTGGAAGATGAAGATGAGAACTCGGGGAACAAAGCAAGTCAGCCAGCCTATAATAATGTTGAAGCCCAAGTGAAAAATATACTGAAGGATTTGGGGATCAGAACAAAAGGTCTCAGCTTTGATCAAGTCACGGAATCTCCCTTGGCCAGCAGCATCACCAAGAGAGATTTTCCAGAAAAATTCAAAATTCCTAGCAGCTTAGACAATTACGATGGCACGTCATGCCCGAAGAGTCATGTTAATAAATTCAGAACGGCTATCAATGTTCAAACATACAAGGATTATGTCTTGTGCAGACTCTTCCCCACCACCTTGAAGGGCATCGCTCAAGAATGGTATCAGGGTTTGAAGCCCAATTCTATCAGCTCATTCCGGCAGATGTCTAAGCTCTTTTTGGCTCGTTTTGTGACCAAGATACAACAGAAAAAGGCCCCCTCCGAGTTGTTACTGGTCAAGCAGAGACATGATGAGAGTCTACGCAAGTATATTGACAGATTCAATCAAGAAGCAAACTTGGTGGATGAACTGGACCTCAGGTCGGCACTTCTAGCCTTAACTCAAGGGACTCATAGCATAGCCCTTCAGTCCCAGTTGATAAAGAAGGAGCCTGCCACCCTTCAAGAGGTGATGTCTATAGCCCAGAAGGAGATCAAATTAGAATGTCTACGAAACTTAGCACACATGCGTGAGTCTGAATGACAGCTTAAGAAAGGTGCCGAGAGCAGCAAAGATAGGGAGAGTAGTGGTGGTGGTTCAGGAAAAAGGTCGGGAGGTTCAGATTTTCGAAGATCAGGGAGAGACCATAGCTCAAACTACACTCCCCTCCGAACCTCCAGGAGAGAGGTCTTGATGTGGATAAAAAAGAGAGGTGAGGAAATCAAGTAGCCCCCCAAAATGAGCAGTTCCACAAGGGCCAAAAGAGACCTCAATAAATATTGTGAGTTTCATCACGACAACGGCCATGATACCGAGGATTGTTGGCAGTTGAAGGAAGAGATAGAGCGGTAGATCTAAAAAAGGGTACCGGGAATTGACCGCCTTATTCGGTCGCCTCGAGAAGGCTTTCGAAATAATGATACTGATCGTAGAGACGATAGAAGGCGAGATTGGAGAGCTGACTGGAAAGAAGATAGAAGAGATGACAAAAGAGACGATTGGAGAGATGATCGCCCCAGGCAGAATGAGAGGCAGATAGTGGGTGAGATCAATGTAATCTATGGGGGGAGTCACGAGGGAGAAAGCTCTTCCAAAAGAAAGAAGGCCGTTCGGGAAATATATGCAATTGAACAAAAGAATTTTCCTCAGCCCGACTCCCACCCTTCATCATGGTGCAATATATCATTTACCCTAGAAGATGCAAGACATGTGAAGCATCCACATAATGATGCTTTGATAATTCAAGGGATTGTTCACAATTACAAAGTTAAGCGCATCCTTGTAGATGATGGAAGTTCGGTCAACTTACTGACCATGGATACATTTCACAAGATGAATTTAGACCCCAAGAGGATGAAGCCGGTCAACACACTCTTGGTAGGCATAGGGGATCAGACGATTAGATTGGAAGGATCAGTGCGGATTCGGGTGGAGCTCGGTGATGATGACATCATCAGGGAAGTCGAAGTGGAATTTATGGTAGCTGCCATTCCATTTGCTTACAACGTTCTGTTGGGCCGACCTTACCTATATCAAACTGGGGCCATCCCAAGCATCTACCATCTCTGTCTGAAGATACCGACCCCCAGGAAAGTTGCCGTAGCTCGAGGAAGTCAGGAGTTGGCTAGGCAAGCATATTTTAATACCCTGAAGGGAGTATTTCAAGTTGCACATGTAGACATTCAGAAAGCCTCTTTGCACCCTCCTTTAGTTGAACCAAAAGGCGATACAGAAAAGGTCCGGCTCAGGCAAGGAGATGTCATCGTCAGATCTGAGATGAGCTCAGTAGTCCAAGAGCAAATAATTCAAACTCTTTGGGAGCATGAAACGGCCTTCGCATGGAGGACTTCTGATCTGGTCGGTGTTGTTCCAAAAGTTATTGTTCACAAGCTGAACATTGATCCTGCGGTAAAGCCAATTTCTCAGAGAAAATGCAAACATTCACCAGAGAAGCAAATCGCCATTGCAGAGGAGGTGCAGAAATTGCTTGATGCGGGAGTCATACGAGAAGTCCAATATCCAGAATGGCTCGCCAATGTTGTTTTGGTAAAGAAATCTAATGGGTCCTACCGCATGTGTGTGGATTTCACCGACCTCAATAAAGCCTGCCAAAAAGATCCATATCCCTTGCCTAGCATTGATCAGTTGGTAGACTCGACAGCTGGATTCGCCTTTTACTCCTTCTTGGATGCTAAATCAGGCTACCATCAAATTTTTATGTTTAGATCGGATGAGGATAAGACAGCTTTCGTCACTGACCAGAGAACATATTGCTACCGAATGATGCCATTCGGTCTGAAGAATGCCGGAGCCACATACCAGAGAATGGTCAATGCCATGTTCAAAGATCACATAGGTGGAATTGTTGAAGTCTATGTGGATGATATGATTATCAAAAGTACAAAGGCAGAGGACCATGCCAAGGATATAGCCACAGTGCTGAAGGTTCTTCAGACCAACCATTTGAAATTAAATCCAGAAAAATGCGTGTTCGGTGTTCCAGCAGAAAAATTTTTGGGTTACATGGTTTCACAAAGGGGAATTGAAACTAATCCCGAAAAAATAAAGGCAGTTTTAGATATGAAACCGCCCTCATCGATAAAGGAAGTTCAGCAGCTCAATGGAAGGATCACTGCCTTGGGCCGGTTCATTTCGTGCTCCGCAAAGCGCTGCTAGCCTTTTTTCAAAGCTTTAAAGGGCCTCAAAAACTTCCAATGGACAGATGAATGTCAAAAATCCTTTGAAGAGCTCAAAGCTTTCCTTACATCTCCACCACTTCTCAGTCAGCCCAGTCCAGGAGAGGATCTGTTTATCTATTTAGCTACAACGGAAGATACAGTCGCATCGGTACTGATCAGGGAGGAGGATGTAGAGCAATTCCCTATTTATTATGTCAACTGGGTGTTGCATGATGCTGAGCTTCAATATCCAAAGCTGGAAAAGCATGCGTTACCTTGTATATGTCATCGCAGAAGCTCCGCCATTACTTTGAAGCACATACCGTCATCGTCCGGACTGATCTCCCTCTTCATAAGATACTTCAGAAGCCAGAGACATCAGGACGGATTGCTGAGTGGGCAGTGAAGATCGGCACTTACGGCGTCAAATATGAGCCCCGAAAATCCCTTAAGGCTCAAGTCCTGGCAGATTTTATTACCGAGCTTACTCCTGTAGAAGAATCCCAGGCAATTCCTGTGGAAAAATGGCAGATGTGGGTAGATGGGGCTGAATGTACTGAGGGATCAGGAGCCGGTATTATCATCAAAGGACCCCATCAGCTAAAACTCAAATATGCAGTAAGGCTGGAATTTTTTATTTCTAACAATGGCGCTGAATATGAAGCATTGCTTAATGGTTTGAAGTTGGCCAAGGAAATTGGAATGGATCACTTAACTATTTACAGTGATTCCCAGTTAGTTGTCAACCAGGTGCAGGGCAATTTCAAGGTCAGAAAAGACATGCTGATTCCATATGTAGACATTGCACACAAAATGATGCCCGCAGGATGGAAGATCATTCAAGTTCCAAGAGAGCAAACCAGCGAGGCTGATGAAATTGCCAAAGCAGCAGCTCAGAGACGAGTGGAAGATTTGAAGAACATACCCTTCAGCATACAAGAATTCCCGACCTCTATAGGAGAACACTCATATGCAGTAGAATGGCAGAAAACGTGGATGGAACCCATTATTCAGTAGCTGGCCGATGGAACGTTACCTGACGATAAAAAGAAGCTGAGAAGGTTGTCAAGCGAGCTAAAGAGTATAGCTGGTTTCAAGATGACCTTTACAGGCGTTCCCGAACCCACCCTTGGTTAAGATGCATTCCAGGGGATAGAGGACAGTATGTTTTGTGGGAAATTCATAAAGGGATTTGTGGGGCACATGAAGCCGCTTCCACTTTAGCTCGTAAGGCCCTCTTGCAAGGATATTATTGGCCAACTGTCAAGATGGATGCTGAAGAAATGGTAAAGAAATGTCACAGATGCCAAGAACATGCTAATGTTCAGTGAGTTCCGACCTCCTCTCTCTTTCCCATTGGAGCAGCTTGGCCCTTTTATCAGTAGGGGATTGATATAGTGGGACCTTTTCCAAAAGGGTTACAACAATGTAAGTTCTTGATTGTGGCTATCGATCACTTTTTCAAGTGGCCAGAAGCAGAGGCAGTGGCAACTATAACTCAGAAAAAGGTTACCGACTTCGTCTACAAGAACATCGTTATGAGGTTCGGAATTCCAAGCATCATCATTACCGACAATGGTAAACAGTTTGACTTAAAGCAGTTTCGAGCCTTTTGCGAAGGTCTCCATATAGATCTTCGTTTCTCCTCAGTAGCACACCCTCAAACCAACGGTCAGACAGAGGTCACCAATAGGACCATACTTCAGGGATTGAAGAAGAGGTTGGATGACAAGAAAGGCAACTAGGTTGATGAATTTCATAGCGTCTTATGGAGCTTCCGAACGACCCCAAGATCCCCAACAGGGGAAACCCCTTTTTCGCTAGTATATGGAAGTGAAGCTATAGTTCCGGTTGAGATTGGCCAGCCCTCTTTCAGAGTTGAGTTTGTAGCAGAACTTGACCAAGATATAGAGTGAAGGACTGATCTGGACCTAGTAGAAGAACTCATAGATCTTGCTAATGCACGAGCAGCGTCATACAGACAAAAGATCGCTCGGTACCACGATAAGAAAGTGAGAAATCGCACATTCAGTGTAGGTGAGCTCGTCATGAAAAAAGCAGAGATCACAAGAGGAAATGCAGGGGTTGGTAAGTTACAGCCAAATTGGATCGGACCATTCAAGATAAAAAATATGTTAGGGCTTGGAGCCTATCGCTTAGAGGATATGAAGGGAAAAATCCTGCCTCATTCTTGGAATGCAGACAACCTCAGAGTTTACCATCAGTAATATCTATATTTTCTGTTGAAATTAATAAATGATATTTATATACATCTCTTACAAATCTATGGATATGGTAAGGGTGATACAGATGTGCTTATTTAGTTAAGATCACTCGGTACACTTACTGATCTTTGCAACATCAATGAAATGGCAACCTTTTTGTAAGTTATATATACATATCAGGTGTAATGCCAGCCTATGTTATAAGGAAAGTCACCACTCACAAGGTCTCTCCTCCATAGAACAACCATAAAGACAAGGTCCTTCGGAATTCGCCAAGTGACTGAGCGCGATCCATGGATCGTCCTTTCACGAACATTCGCCAAGCGACTGAGCGCGATCCACGGATCGTCCTTTCACGAACATTCGCCAAGTGACTGAGCACAATCTACGGTTCGTCCTTTCACGAAAAATCGCCAACTGACTGAACGTGTCACAGATCGTTCTTTCATGAAACTTGCCAAAGTAAGTGAATAACAACAGTTACTTTAAAAAGCAAACGATTATTAAGCACAAAGATCGGTATTTTAAAGAATATGATATTTATTTCAACAAAAAGTGCAGACAAATTAAATACAAGGAAGCTGAACTGAACAACAACACAGATTCCTAATTTATTTAACTATTATCCACTCTCTCATCAGCCGGATCAGTAGTAGACTTCTGTTGCTCAGTAGAAAGTTCTGGTTGCTTATCCTTAGCCTGCTCAGAAGAATTTTCTTCCTGTTGAGGATTTTCTTCAGGTTGAAGAGGGTCAGTACGTTGTGCCGCCACTAAGGAGGATTGATTATCTCTATGTGGGTCGGTTTTACCTTTATCCTCCTCGCTCCCATCATCTTCGGAATCAGAGGCATGTTTGTTGAAAATATCATTGCTAGGCTTGAATGTTTTCAGCGCGTTAGCAATGTCTCTTCCTCCCATCTTCCTCACTTCCCGAAGAATCTTATCTCGGAAAGCGACTAACCAGGCGGCACCATTTATCCTCACATCGGCCACTTCTTGTTGTGAACGAGCGATGTTCTCTTGTGCCAGACAAAGATCCTCTTCCATTCGATGAAGATTATCTTTCGCTTGATGAAGGTCTTCCTTCGCCACCTCAAGCTGCCTCTTCAGCGTTTCAACCTCATTCTTTGAAGCTTCGAAGGCATAGCGCGTAGTCCGCTCCTTTCCGTTAGCAGCTTCTAACTCAGCAGCTACTTTCTGAAGCTCTGCCTCTTTCCTCTGGAGGTCAGCTGTCAGTTCAGAGTTCAACTTTTGGAACTCTGCTTCCTTCCTCTGGAACTCTGCATCCTTTCACTGATCTTGACTGTTCAGCTCCTCTTTTGTAGTTGCCAAACTCAGAGTCAGCTCAGCAATCTTTTTGTGTAGTTCCGCCGCCTGTCTTGCATATGCTCCGCGTAGCTCATGTATTTTTCGCATCTCCTTATTGGTTAGACTGGCCTCAGTACGGAAGAGTTCCAGCATCTGCCACAAAATATCATCATTCATATAGGTATTTACTTACTCTAGAAACTCAGGCAACGAAAGCCTCACCTGCAAACCGTGGCTATAACCAAGGGCCAGCCTTTCTGACCGATCCATGGCCGCAAATCTTTGACTATCAGCAGCCATCCCGACAGATTTGACAATATTGTTTGACAAACCGAGGTTTGTCACACTGGGATTTGGTCCGTACCTCTCCACCGTATAGTGCTCGAAGGTACTAATGGATCTGTGAGTACCCTCAGACCTGGTGGTTGCCTCATGCCCAGTAAAAAAATCGCCTCTTCCTCGTCTGTCAGTTCTGTGAGGCTCTTCGGTTTCAGGAACTGACGACGGCCCCGCATGGCTGATAACCATTTGCCCAATGCTTGGCTCCACTGCAGAGGGGGCATCCTTGGTGGAGGCACCCTTGGTGGAGGCACTCTAGGTGGAGAAACTTCGTCCCTCTGAATCTCCATGTGTTGAGGCTCCTCCCTACCGGTCTTTGTTGGAGGAATTTCTTCCCCACGGACCTCTGTTGGAACGTCTGTCCGCTTTCTTTTTCTTTGGAGCCTTTCTTCTTCAGAAGCTTCTATCTCCTGGCTCGGGACCTTTTTGGCCGATCGTTTTCTAGCTGCCTTCTCAGCCTTTTTTTTCTCCAACTCAGCCATCAGCTCTTGATACGACGCCATTCCTGTAACAAATGAAAAATGTTATGATCAGCAATGACCAAATCACAAACACAAGGTTCGGTAATTACCGCCGCTTCGATCGCTTCGATTCAAGCGCCTTCCTTGGTGATCAGTCATCACACCCGTATACCAATGCTCAGTCAAGTAGCCGACATCATAAGAACCATTCGCTACCATGTGCAGAAGCCTATTTATATGCTCCTCCTCTTTTTCGCTCAGCTCACTGAGCTCGTCGAGCCTCCTGGGCTCCACGTTCCTATTCCATTTTTGAGGAACGGCACGTAAAGACGGATGTGCAACCACAAAGAACTCTTTTTTCCAGTTTTTCCTCAGATATGTAGGCAGTGTGAACAGTTTTTTCTCTGCCTGAAGATGGGTGTGATTAAACCTCTTGTTCACCACCAACTTGTATAGACCTAAGAATTCTCTCAGGGTCAGAGCAAATGGTTTTGAGCAAGCCGACGCCAGAAATTGTACTGACCGAATGATCTTCCATGCATTCGGATTCAGCTGAGCAATATTCATTCTATAATAGCTCAATATTTCCTCTTCTAGCCTCGTCAGAGGAAACCTTAACCCAGACGCTAGATCCTCCACATATACAATCCTCCCATCTGCTTCTGGAGGACTATGATCAGCACACTTACCCTTTTCGGGTAAGAAACAGATGAAGTCGCTAGGTATGTCATACATAAAGGTTACTTCCTCGAGTCTAGCCTGGTTCAGCCCATATTGGATATACTCGACGGCTAACGACTCAGCAGCCACTTTCTTTTTCATGGCAGCAGGCTCAGCTACTTTCTTTCCTGCTGCCTTCTCCCGGGGATCGGTAATTCCAGGGGCCTTCTTCTTTGCAATACCTTTGCTCAAGGTCGGTACGGTCTTCAATGGCCGAGCATGTATCGCCCTTTCAGTAATAACGATCTGCCCTTTCCCTTTAATAATCTAAGCTCTCTCTTCAGATTCACTAGATTCGTCCCTCAGCTGGTATCGTTTACCAGAAGGGGACACCCCTACACGACCTTCGACCATATCAGACACTGAATGGCCGGATTTCTCACCGAAAAAAGGAGCAACAGACTCTATAAACAGATTCTGGGAATCGCTCTGATCACTCATTTTCTCTCAAATTTAATCAAGTAAAAAGGGATAAGAAATTGAATAGAATAAAATTCTACCTGTTTTTGGGGGGAATACAAGTATGGACGAGTATGTTACGCCGAAAATAAAAGAAAGCCGAAGAAACCAAAGTTGCAGAGAAGAAACTGGAGTTGCAGAGCTTTTTGAGAATAACAATAGCAAGTAAAAATTTTCAAAATAGAGAGACCGTGGATATTTATAAAAGAAATATTGAGATGGTTGCAGAATCGAAGGGTCGTTCATTAAGACGGTTTCAGAACCGAGGTGACGTTTCACCTAAAACAGGACACGCGTCGTGCGGTGGGCTTCGAGCAGGAAAAAGGCCGCCGCTTAAAAATTAAATAATAGCCGCCTAAAAAAGCAAGATGTGCCCTAGTGGGCTAGAAGCTCAAAGCCCAACGAGACAGCTGTTTTAAAAGCACCGAACGTCAAATCAAGCATACCGAACGATAGATTGAATATATGGTACTGAGCCTGATCGGTGCATATTATGATTACCCTCAGTCTTCAACTAAAGGACTTTGGGGGGGACATGTGATGATACACTGCCTATCGTAACCAAAGCCCAGAGCCTTGTGGCTAAACCCTCTTTGTCTGGGCCTGGCAAAGGCCCAGAACCGATCTGAACCTAGCCCATTAGTCAAAATCCGGAGGTCAGCATTTGATGACTGATCTCCATATAGCCCGACCAATACTTAGGGTTCAGGTCAGTACCGATCTATCATTCAAGATTCACTCCTGTCAGGACTTTCTTAAATCACATTTTTAAGTATAGAATAGCAGACACATGACCCATACTCTGACAAGGGACAAACAGACAAGCGACCCGTACTTTAATAAAGCATGGGCCTTTAAATATATATATATTACAGTCATCATTACGGAAAGTGGACATTCACTATCATCATTACAGGTGAGTTGTCATTACAGAGGTTTTCACATGTAAGATGCTCTTAAATCCTTTACTATAAATATCTTAAAGATTGATTATGCAGGGGATTGAATTCTCTTCTCCATTCTTACTATTCCTTTATAGTGACTGACCCCTAAGACTGACTTAAGCATCGGAGTGTTTGCTACGGCAACTCCCTTTGCTCTCTCCATTTTGTTTCAGGATCTAACCATCCAGACGTAGCCAGTAGCCCCTTGGAGGTGAACCACGACTCTTATAGTTTCCCACACTAGACCCAGGAAACATCAAGTATTAACCAAGTGTAAAGCATTTTATTATGGACCATAAAGTCCCAGGTTCGACAACAACCTGCCATTCCTTTGTACTTATGTTAAAAAAAAATATTGATCTTATATTTTTAATTTTTTAACTATTAATGGAAAAACAAAAAACAACACAGAACAAACCAAAAAACAAGGGAAGTTTGTTTGTTTGTTTGTTTTTTTTTATATATATAGATATTCTATTTTATTTGGGGATATGGAAAAAAGAATTAATAAGCTTCAAATCCGGGTCCTTAGGTCTCAGGAAAGAGGTGCTTTACCATTAGGCCACCTCTTGAATTTAAGGGAAGTTTGTTTTTAAAAAATCATGATTCTCTAGACTGAATAAGATAACTTTAATTACACTGATTTCCATTTTGGATTAAATATTGCTATCTAATTATTATCATAAAAGTATTTCTTTTTGTTATATTTGAAGAGATTAGTATTTGTTTTTGTGAATTTATAATGTTGATATAATAAAATTTTTTTGTAACCACAATTATTGGGAAATCCAATGCATTGGTGTCCCACAAAAAAAAACATCCTGGCTCCTACTTTCTTATATATGAGCAAAGGGTGGCCACAGAGCTTCATGTCAGTGTTTGTAGGGACTTTCGTCAAAGTTACATTATTCCGAGCAATACCTCCTTTAATGTTACAGAAGTATAATTTGTGAAAATTATGGTTAAACCCTTCAAGGTTTTTTTTTTTTTTTAACATAGCCCTTCAAGGTTTTCTCTTTATGCATTACTCTCATCTTATATCATAATATATTCAGGGTGGTGGTTGTATTTTTATTGATTCTCAGAGGTTCCGTTTAGTTTTGCCGATCATATTATGATATTATAATTGGCTACTATAAAACTTTATTTCAATAGTATAAAAGTATCTATTTTATTAGAAGTCCATCATGTTTATGAGACTTTATCCCAATTAATCCAGACCCAATCCGAGTCGTGAATAATTGCATAAGATAGGTCTCGAATTTGAGATCTATTTAAGCGAATTTAAGTTGCTTGTCACTTATAATTAGAGTGTTTATTCGTTAAAATAGGAAAAAATTTTCAAAAATTTTTACCAAATAAAAAAAAAAAAAAAAAGGGGGATGATTTAACGAATTAATTAATTCTTCTGAATTCTTCAATTTACCGAATTTAACGAATAATCTTCTTATTTAATGAATTTAACATTTTTAACGAATTTCATAAAAATGTAGTAAAAACTGCAGCGAAAAGAAATTCACAAAATTTCTTCAAATCTTCACAAATTTTATGCATGAGAAATCTCCACAAATTTCTTCAACTTTTCACAGATAGAAAATAGTGAGTGGCGAAAAAGAGAACGAAGAGACAAAAAGAGAGGAAAAAAATGGGCTTTTAAATTTATTTTGGTGTTAAACGTTTAATACGTTAATTTTGAAAATTTTTTTCTTTTAATGAAAATTTTACAAATTAACGAATTTTAAGCAATATCTTACAAACTAACGAATGGAAACAAAAATTTTTTTCTCCAATTAACCGGATTGCACGATTTCATTTGAACACCTCTACTTATACCAACCCCGTCAGTGTATAAATGTATCTATTAAATACTTTCGTAACCAATTTTTAGAACTCATAATATAGTTCGTGAGTCCAATTGCAATAAAGTTGTCATTCTTGCAAGCAATTTTTCTAATTTATTTATATTGACATTAAAAATAAATTATAAATACTAAAAAAGAGAGGAATGAAAAACAAAAATTTATATAAATGTGAAAATGTAAAATTTCAAAACAAACGTGGAGTTGAAGCAACCTTATATTAATTGGAAGGAGAGTTCTGATGAAAAAAAAATAATTGGAAAGAGTTGAAATTCAAAATTCTTTCACAACTTAGAATAAGAGCATTGTAATAATATACAAATTATCGAATGGATCCCTAATGTTTGCGTGTTCATAAATCGACAATCAAGTTTATATTTTTGCACAAATTAACACATCGTTTGTTGGAGCACCGTTTAGAGACCAAACTATAATTTTTAGACAAATATCAATCGTGTAAAATTTACCATACCAAAATCTCATTTTTGGATTCTGGCACCGATTGAAGCAAATGAGTATATGAAATTAAAGTATTCAATGAGTCAAATCTAATAATGGTCTTATTTCCCCTACTTAGTGACCGAAAATGCTCAAAAAATGGATTGAAATAGTCCGACTACCAAAACTTCCAAACGAGTTTGCACTGCTTTCCGGTAACCGAATGAAAAAAATAAGACCATGGTTAGATTGAGATCATCGAGTACTTTAATTTTATGTACTCATTTACTTCGATCGGTACCAGAATAGAAAATAAGATTTTGGGTATGGTAAATTACATAATTGATAATAATCTAAAAATTACAATTTAATCTCTAAACGGTGTTTGGCAAACGATGTTAATCTGTGTAAAAATATGATCATGAGTTTTTTTTTCTTTATCAAAGGATCCTGAGTTGTTAATTTGTATATACACAAACTTTAAGCATCCATTCGGAAAACACCCAAATATGTGTTATTTTTTTTCTGACAAAGTGATGTGTTAATTTATGCATTACGCCATAGAAAAATTGACATAAGATAAGATGAGGAGTGAGTTGCTTTCTATTTGTTCTAAGTTATTGTCTTACCTATAAAGAGAGACACAAATTCTAAATTTCAGACATTAACATATGTGTACACAATACCTTTTTTTACTATCCAAACGTGTACACTATACATTGGAAAACTCTTTCTGCAACCATTTTCTTTTTTACTTCCAGTCTCAGTCCCACGCGCATGGAATGTCAACTACGCTTTGTAGCAAGTACACGCGCATTCACAGATAGATCTCAGCTGGAGTAAAGTACACGCTCATTAAAGGCGTGTGAGACATTTGACCCGCCTCTGGACTGGAGACGTATTAAAGTGTGTCGCACCTACGTAATGCGCTATCGGGTGGGTATGCAACTGTCATAGACGTTGATATAGCGAATTTAATACAAGAAACGGATGGCTGTGATTAAGTCTCTGGGGACCACTATATACAACTTACCTTACCCAACTCATGCTTGGTAGGACCGGTTCAACCGAAATGAAATGCAAATCAATTGGACCTTAATCTTTTTGGTCGATAACTTTATTTTCCCTTTAAAATTTAAATTTTGAACCGAATTGGAATCAACACTAGATTAATTTAATCAATTCATTTGCAACTACTAGATTAATTTACCAATGGTTGGTTGGAGTACTTGGTTTTGTTTTGATTTTGATCTATTTAGGAGACAATTTTCCATTTCAAATTAATTATGATTTTGGTTTGAATCATTTTCTGAACCGAACCATTACTATTATCCTTAGTTGTACTGCAATTGAAGATTTTATTATGGAACACGGTAGACACTGTACAGGACCACAATGAAATGGAGGGCCAATAAATTAATAATCAAGATCGAACGGGTATTTATGGTTTTGATGGTGAAGACTCAGTAGGTCCAGTTGCATCCTATTTAAAGGCCATTTAGATTTCTTTTATTTGCATTTCTTAGTATATTGGCATCTATTTAAATTGGAAATTTATTAAAAAGTTGGTACACCAGAAATTGGCTACAACTGTTTCCATGGAGAAATTAACCAATAAAACTCATAAATTAATTGTTTGATATGCAAATGATTGATATTGATGTATGAATAATATAGTTAAGCTACTATAAATTCATAAGTCATAGTATTTGATTTATATGCTGGCCTGATGTTCTAACCTCTCTCCATAAATAGATGTGTGTATAAAAAAAAAAATTCATAAAAAATTTTGTAATAAAGTGTAATTTATGACCTTAATTTCTACCTTCCAATTTATCGAGAAACTATATAATGAAACACCATATAATTTTTCTAATTTCCCACTTTCCCCCCCCCCCCCCTAATGTATTATATATGAGATACTATTAATTACTAATGATCCTATTAAAAATAAATTTCTTTATTTGTTGCCGTTTGACTCTGATAGAGTTCACTAATCTATCTTTTAATAGGAGTTATTTTTACCCTATTTTTTGTTCACTTTTTTTTATGTGAGTTTATTTTTTTTCTCTTTATAAGAAACTTAAACATATTTTATTTGATAGAAAAAATTTCAAGATAAGATATAAGTTTGATAAGTATGGCAGATTTTAAATTTAAAGATAATTAAAATTATATATAGATAAAAACATAGTAAATAGTCATGTGGAAATATAAGTTATATATAATTTATAATTATATGAGTTCCCAATTTGAACTAATTTTTAATATATTGATATCATCTTTTAAGATTTAAATGTTTTGAAAAAAAAAAACCTATTATTGGTTAAAATTTAAAACTATATATAGATCATAAAATGCGAACATATCATAATTAATTTCACATGAAGTCATAAAGTATAGCTTTTAATTATTCCTTAAAAAAAAAAAGGTATAGCTCTTAATTTGGTAAGTCATACCAAATGACTTTAGTAGTTAAAACTTTTTGATATACATTTTAAGATTAATTTATGAAAAAGAAAATTACTATCATTCCAAAAAGATTATATTTTTACAATACTCAAATTAAGGGTTTTGAAGAAAGATGAAAACAAAAATAAAGAAAAGAAAATGAGAACTATCAGGTGCAACCAATATTAGAATAGAAGGAAAAGTGGATCCAAATGGCAAGATCTGAGTGGATGCTTTGGTGAAGATGATTCCCTCCCCCTCCCTCTCCCTCTCCAGCTGGATTGATCTGTGTTTAACTCTCTATTAATTTATTACGCCATAACTCAGCACTGCCGATGCTTCCTCATACTATATTACGAGTACATCTTTTTTAATAAATAAAAACTATTGTTCATATGTAGTTATAGAAATTAAAAATAATTAGAGGTAAATTTACAAAAACCTACTTATGTTTTAACTATATTTATATTTTTATCTCTGTCTTTTTTTTTTTCCAGAAAAAAATCTCCCGGTGTTTTAATTCCGTTGACAAAAATATCATTTTGTCTAAATTTTCTGTTAAAATAACTGTTAAAAGATCAAAATGTAATTTTACAGCTCTTTTGAAAAAAAAAAAAGAAGGACTGAAATGAAATTAGCAAAACTCTTTCTTTAACCTCCAAAAAATGCAGGCTGCCGCAGCCACGAATGCAACAACCGGCCGCCGTTCTCGTTGTCGATTCGTCCTTTGCCATGAACAGCCAAGAACTAACGAAGGAAAAAAGATCAGAAGGGGGGATTGGTGGAGTCGCGAATCGAAAACGTGACCACTACATCGAAAAATGTTTTTCATGTTCTTCACGTGAGTTTTCGATCTTTTTCCAGAGGAATATTTTTCATCGGTGTCAGAAAGGAGGTTTTTGTCGACGCTTGTCAACCTCCGGCATCGATCTGCTGTCTTCGATCAGTCATAGGCGCTGATGTGCTAGGGAGAATCTTGGGTTGAGCGGTTGTTTCTCTCTTTAGAAACTGAAATTGACTGCACGATCCTCTTTCTCTCTCTCCCTTTCGTCTTCTCCGGTTGCTGCGAGGGGCTGGCTGTGCGTCTGTCTCGCCGCTGCAAGGCATCCTTCATGGCGATTGGTGGTTGCATTCATGGCGGCTGTGGCCTGCGTTTTTTGGAGGTTGAAAGAGTTTGGCTAATTTCATTTCAGTCCTTCATTTCTTTAATTTTTTTTAAAATGGACTGTAAAATTACATTTTGGTCCTTTAAAAGTTATTTTAACAGAAAATTTAGACAGAAAGATATTTTTGTTAACATAATTAAAATACAGAGAGATTTTTATCTAAAAAAAAAAAAGAAAAGTATAAATAGAGGTAAAATATAGAAAGGTTTTTATAAATTTTTCATAATTAGAATGTAATAAACATGACGTCCCAAAGAAAAATCAAATAAAGTAAAAAACTTGAAAGCTTAATAATAAAAAAAGCACCAAAACACAAGAAGAACTCGTCAACACAACGGACAAAAAATGAAGAAAAGAAACAGCCCACCAAAAGCCCCCCTTCTTCTTCTACTTCTTCTTCTTCTTTTACTTCACTTTTCTTCATCAATTACATTAATGATGAAGTGGGGAGTGAGCAATGTGGGTTAATTAATTGGTTGGTGGGGAAGAATAAATGCTTTCATATATACAGTCACAGGTCAGTCAGCAAGACAGATTAGAGGTTTCTTTCTTAATTCATCATTACAATGAACCCAAATTTAATTTATTTTTAAGAGAGAGAGAGAGAGAGAAAGAAATGGACATGCACGTGGTTCATCCTCTGTTGGTACTTGCTAGCAACCATTGCTTGTATATTTAGAAGGGGCTTTTTAAAGCAGTTTATTAAATTGGCTCACTTGTTTCCTTTCCAGCCAAGGTACTTTCTTTCACCCCACCACTACTCCCTTTCACCATTTTCATTGCATTTCTGATTTGTGATTTCTCTTCCCATACTTCTCTGCCTCCCTTAATTTCATTTCTTCACTCTACCCCAGAAAATATTTAATTATACCCCTTTTAATCTTTGTTTTTGAGCCTGTAAACAAAAGGGGTTTTAGTTTTTGTTTATATTTCCATTTTTTTGTGCAAATGCGGTCCCAATTTGAGAGCTTTCTTTAGAAATTTTAGTAATATCTGGATGAAATTGGTAAAAAAATAATGTTGCTAGTTGTTTATGGTTCTGATTTTCTATTTCTTGCTTTGACAACTCCAAGTATTGCTTCTGAGGTAGAAGGAAGGCTATGGTCGCATGGAGAAACTCTGAATTGGATCCTGTATCAATAATAATGCCAAAAGGATTGATCCATTTATCGACATTTTTTGTACAGTGAGCATGATAAGATTTTATCAATTTTGTGTTTCTCATGCTCTTTTGCTCTTAATTGCTTGCGTTCTTGGATTCACCTCTACTGTTTCACCAGCTACTGAGAAAGAGATCTTGCTACAATTCAAGTCAAGCATCGCTCTTGATCCCTACAATAGCTTAGCTACATGGATTCCAAGTGGCAATCCTTGTGACTACAGTGGTGTTTTCTGCAATTCGCTTGGTTTAGTAGAGAGGATTGTTTTGTGGAACACAAGTCTATCTGGGCCTTTATCACCAGCATTATCAGGTTTGAGATCTTTGAGAATTTTGACATTGTTTGGCAATCGATTTACTGGTAATATCCCACAAGAATATGCAGAATTAAGCACATTGTGGAAGATAAATTTAAGTTCTAATGCCTTATCTGGGTCAATCCCAGAATTCATTGGTGATTTGCAAAATATTAGGTTTCTTGATTTATCAAGAAATGGTTATAGTGGAGGAATTCCCTCAGCTTTGTTCAAGTTTTGTTACAGGACAAAGTTTGTTTCTTTATCTCGTAACAATCTTTCTGGTCAAATTCCTACCTCAATATTAAATTGTAGTAATCTTGAAGGATTTGATTTTTCTTTCAATAATCTCAGTGGTGAATTGTCTTCTCAAATTTGTGATATTCATGTGTTAAAGTATTTGTCTTTGAGCAATAATGTGTTAACTGGGAGAGTAGGAGACGATATTTCAAAATGCCAAAGCTTAAGTTTCTTGGATCTCAGTAGCAATAAGTTTACTGGATTGGCACCGTTTGGGGTCATTGGATTCCCAAACATGAGTCACTTCAATATATCTCATAATAGGTTTGATGGAGAGATTCCTCAAATTGGAGCATGCAGCGAGGGACTGGAAATCTTGGATGTTTCAAATAATAATCTAGGTGGAGAGATCCCATTAAGCATTACAATCTGCAAAAACCTTAAAGTTCTCAATTTGAGGTTTAACATGCTAAAGGGGAGTATCCCAGTTGAAATTACAAATATGGAGAAGCTCTTGGTTCTTAATTTGGGCAACAATTTGATTGATGGGCCAATCCCCATAGGTTTTGGAAGCATTGAGCTCCTTCTGCTATTGGATTTGCAAAATCTTCACCTTACGGGCCAAATTCCTCAAGACATAAGCACTTGCAAGTATCTCCGCGAAGTGTGAGTTGACAATTGCCAATCTTGGAATGTAAACAATTTAATTAGCATTTATTTTGATTCAAATTTGTAACATTTCTGATGTTTTGATGCAGGGATCTTTCCGGTAATAACTTAGTTGGAGAAATTCCTAATACACTTAACAATATGACCTTCTTAGAAGTCCTTGACTTGCATAGTAACCAACTGAATGGTAGCATACCAGAAACAATAGGAAATCTGTTAAACCTCATACAGCTTGACCTCTCCCAAAATAATCTTTCAGGGGCAATCCCATCTTCCCTTGGAATGTTGCCAAACTTAACCCATTTTAATGTCTCGTCAAATAGCCTTTCGGGTCAAATTCCTTTGGTACCAAAATTCACAGATTTTGGTCCAACTTCATTTATGAACAACTCTGGCCTCTGTGGTCCTCCTTTGGCCATTGCTTGCTCAGGCACAGGCACGCCTCCTGGGCGGAAGAAAAATAAGGTACTTAGTAATTCTGTAATTGTGGCAATTGTTGCTGCTGCATTGATTCTTTCTGGGGTTTGTATAGTATCAATCATGAACATTAGAGCTCGGAGTAGGAAAAGAGAGGAAGAGACAATGGTTGTTGAAAGCACACCAGTGGGTTCAGCAGAATCTTCTCTTATTATAGGAAAGTTGGTCTTGTTCAGCAAGACTTTACCTTCAAAATATGAAGATTGGGAATCTGGAACCAAAGCTTTGCTTGACAAGGAAAGTTTAATAGGTGGTGGTTCAATTGGAACAGTCTATAGAACTGATTTTGAAGGTGGGATTTCAATTGCAGTGAAGAAGCTTGAGACTCTGGGTAGGATCAGGAACCAAGACGAATTTGAGCAAGAAATCGGTCGATTAGGTAACATTCGACACCCAAATTTGGTTGCTTTTCAAGGTTATTACTGGTCTACTACAATGCAGTTAATTTTATCCGAGTTCATTTCAAATGGTAATCTGTATGATAATCTACATGGACTTAATTATCCGGGAACCAGTACCGGTGTTGGAAATAGCGAGTTGTATTGGTCAAGAAGGTTTCAAATTGCTTTAGGAACAGCAAGAGCACTTTCATACCTTCACCATGATTGTAGGCCTCCAATTTTGCATCTTAACCTCAAATCTACCAACATACTGTTAGATGAGAATTATGAAGCCAAATTGTCAGATTATGGGTTAGGGAAGCTGCTGCCTATTTTGGACAACTATGGTTTGACCAAGTTCCATAATGCAGTAGGGTATGTTGCCCCTGAGCTGGCTCAGAGTCTAAGGTTGAGCGAGAAATGTGATGTGTACAGCTTTGGAGTGATTCTACTAGAGCTGGTTACAGGTAGGAAACCAGTAGAGAGTCCATCAGCAAATGAGGTAGTTGTTTTGTGTGAATATGTTCGTAGCTTATTGGAGACTGGATCCGCTTCTGATTGTTTCGACAGAAGTTTACGCGGTTTTTCGGAGAATGAATTGATTCAGGTTATGAAATTAGGGTTGATTTGTACATCTGATGTTCCTGCAAGAAGACCAAGCATGGCTGAGGTTGTTCAGGTTCTTGAGTCTATCAGATCAGGAGGAGAATCCTCATAGTCATCAAATGGTGCCTCAGAGTTGAAGTAACCTTGTTCATTTCAATCAGAGGACAGTAGTGTTTAGCTGTAAGTTGGTGTGATTTAGCTGTGCAGAAACAATGGAGTTGCATATTAGGAGGGTAAAAAAGGAAAATCATTCTTTTCTTTATTCATTTTTGAATTAATTATTAAATTGTTCCTGACATTTGTAACTTTTTTTTGTTAATAAAATGATTCATTCATTGTATTTCATATGCTGAGAAATACCAAAAAAAAAAAAAAAACCTAAATTTGAATCTTCGATTTTTATTTTTATTTTCATTAGAACTGTTCTGATTAAAGGAATAAGATTGGGAAAGAAATTTATAGTAAAAGAATTCATAATATTTATATCACAATTGCAAATATTTGATAGGATACATTGAAAGAATTATTCAAAACTATGAAAAAGAAATATGAAATTGTTTATGATTCTGCCTATTTCAGCATATGAATAATTTACAAAACCCAGACCACATTCTCTATGAAGGAACCTTCTATATACTTCTAATGTCCAAAGGCATTATTAAACAAGGTACTGCAAGAAATTTATCTCTACCCAAGAAATCTATATGCAATCTAACTCTGTGCAGGACCCTGAACTTTTAACCTCGAGATTTACATGTCTCTGCAACTTTTCGGATTCGCTCCATAACTAAAGGAATCTCTCTTTCTGTCAAGGTGGTAAAACAGAATCTGAACCATCCAGGTTCAATACAGTGACAAGCAGATCCAGGAGTTGCATTGATCTTAGCTATATTCAACAATTTGTCCCAAAGCTCGAGTTCTCCTTTCTCGCTGTATGAGCTGATAAACTCGCTCATGTCAGCCCAGCAGTAGAAACCTCCACTGGCTTTTGTGTATTTTATCCCCAGTTTCTTCAATCCTGCAGTAAATGCAACGTACATTTGTTGCAGCCTCTCCCTATTCTTCATAATAAAATTTCGAACAAATTTGTCATCTGAGAGCATGGAGATGAGTATACGCTGGGTTGGCGCTGAAATGGAGGAGAATCTTGTTAGATTCTTAGCAGTAGCGAGAACATTTTCATTGGAGGAATAGATAATCCCCACCCTAAATCCTGGCAGAGATAGATCTTTTGATAAACCATACACTAGATGCAATCTATCCCTATCTGAATCTTCCAAATGAATGAGCTCGGCCATGCTAACGAACTCTTCATGTCCATAAGTGGATCCAGCAAAGATCTCATTACACACTATATGGATGTTCTTATCCCTGGCGAAGTCAAGAAGGTTATAAAATGTATCTCGGTTAAGGAGATTGCCCACAGGATTTGAGGGGTTTGAAATTATAATCCCACGAACTTTGAGACCACGTTTCTTTGCCTGGTTGAATGCTCGATCAAGAGCTGTAATACTTAAACTGAAATTGTCAGCACTACGACAGGGAACAGGTATTATCTCCACTCCTGTTCGCCATTTCAAATCCCTACCAAATCTGCAAGTAGTATTTGAACTTCAATTCAGGATTCAGCTAGTGAGAACTGAGAAAATTAACCAAAATTTATAAACAGCCATACTAAGAATTACCCTGGGTAGTAAGGCGTTGGTACAAGAAATGCATTTCCAGAATCTGCTAAACAGAAGCTAAGTATCTCTATGGCTGGAGTTGCACCTGCTGTCAAAACTATTTGCAAGGGGTTGAAGCATACAGTTCTTTCCATGACTTGAGACATAAATCCTGCCGCGGCCTGCAGAGCAACAGCAGTACGACAGTAAAAGACTGAATGGAGTTGAAACAGATATAGTTAAAATCAAGCAGTACGATTCATATTTAAACTTCTTTCTGTAAATTACCAAAGTAATCTTGAATATGTGTTTATTTTTTCTTTTGAATTTTGGATAATCTATATATCATGTCACTTTACTTCTAAAATTATTCAATACTAACTAATATAGAAACATGACTTCATGCAAAATCTTATTCGTTTTGACTTATAAGGTCCCAAAATTTATATAGGTGCTCCATGCCTCTCTACCTAACATAGTAACTGTTGTTTAACTAAATTTCTTATTATTGACTCAAATAAGTTAGAACAAGAAGCAAAATTTAAGATTTCTTTCTGATCTCCGAAAAAGCAGTTTCTATCATAATTTCTCCATGCAGTTTAACCATTTATGCAATGCCTAATTTCAGTTGTTCATACCAGAGAGTGATGTTCATAGAAAAGATCTTTTTACAGAACATGATGAAGGGACAGAATGCTTGTCCTACAGCACCGCAAATCGATAAACGTTTTGATTTACTATTGAAGGAACAAAAACAGGCTTCACTTCACAAACTACAATAATTAAGAAAAAATTTTGAAGTGATTCAGTAACATTCCAATTTATAAATCGCATCAAATTCTAACTGGAAAAACAATATTTTAAGAAAGAAAAACAATTCCATACCATACAAATATGAATTAGCACAAATTAACAGGAAATTTGAAGTTGTAAGTTATTGGATAAATCAATAAAAATTACTGAAAAAACACATTGAGAAATAAGTAATTACCACTTTTAACTCCATTAATCCATCAACAGGCTGGTAGGAAGCAATCCCACTAATATTCAATTCCTCTTCTTCAACACCCAGAATTGCTCCTCTTCCATTTTCAACTAGCCACTGCTTTACCAAATTCAGAGATAACTACAAAAAGCAGAAACAGAAAAAGAATTAATGGGAAAAAATATACAATAATAGGCTAAACACTATTTCTCCAAAAGACAAATAAGACCCACCTTATTCTCGGCCAGACCAACTTGAATAACCCCATTCGGATTACCCAACTCGTCATACGGATCCTCCGCCGCTTTCTTTAACCCAACAAAATAAGGCGAGTCAGCGCTCTTCGCTATCCCATTAGCCCGACTCGACAAGTAAGCTGGTCCACTTGGACTTCTCGGCGATATGAGGCTCCGTGAAGTAGACCGAGTAAACACAGGATGCTCCGTCAATTGCCCGTCGGACCCCGGTACAGATGTTGCCGCCTGATTTTGGGAATTCTGATCATCTGAGTCCGACTGGTCATCGCGGTGGCGTTTAAAATAAAGCTGGAGGAAGTAAAATAGAGCACAAGGTATTACTGAACCGAAGAAAAGACCCCCGCTGCCTTGAACCACTCCTTGTAATGGTACTATAACTCTCATGGCGGTTCCTCCTCCTCCGCCACTACGAGTTGTGGTTGTTGGTATAGTATCTTCGTCGGGTTCGGTTGTCCGGCTCCGAAAGAACCGGGTCCAGGTCATTTCTGAAACATGAGTGTCATGGAAAGTTTACTACTTTCCGATTAAAAGCAATTACCGGTTAAATGTCCGGCGCAAAGTGGTGGTTGTGAAGCTGGCAGGGGAAGGTTGGCGTGGAGTTCTTGGTGTTGGGATTTTTTGAATTTAGGAGTAATTTTTATTATATTTTTGTTTTGTAATATAAATTTTGTAAATTAAAAGAAAAAAATTGTATGCCGTTCCTTGTTTGATGGAGGGATTCGTATCTAGTCGTTGGGATATTTTGGGAGGCTAATTTTGGATTTCTAACTAAGTTAAATAGTTGATTTTTTTTTTGTTTTTTCTGAAAAGTTGAGTAACTAATCATTATTTTCTTTGACAATGTGGCGCCAATTACAAATTTGTAATATTTTAACGATGGAGAATTTTTCGAAAGAGTAACGATGGAGAATTAGTTCGCGTGTATATTTTCGGTTCGGTTGGCCAAATCGAATTAAAAAGGCCAAACTAAAAAAAAAATGATGCTCAAAAGATGTAACCGATAATCAAACTACATTAGTAAAAATCAAATAGCAACCGAACTGAAAATTTCAAAAATCGGTTCGGTTATAAACCGAACTTCCTATCATACTCACATATGTGATATTCTTCTCAAGAAAAAAGGTCACTGTAGCGGCAATAATACATACTCTAAACTACCAAGAAGACATATATTAGAAGCATTTCTACAGTATGGAAAGTTAAACACTGAAAAATATGCAGAAAAACTGTTAAGCTTACTAATTGCTAATTGGAGAGAAGAATCAAGGATGGAAGCAAGATTAATTTAAATCTTGAGAAAGATTAGGAATAGAACATGAAATTTGATATGCAGTTGATTATCAAAGAAGAGAAAGTATTTTAGTATTGTTGCAAATATAAAAATAAATTAGAATGGAAAACTCCTCTGAGATGTCCTCGGGAGTTGTCGTCTGGAACAGGCAGAAGGTAAAGTTCATTATGAAGGTGAATGTTGAGCAGCATCATAACAATCACCAGATTTCCGCAAAATGAGATTGAAAGAAGAAATCACCAGATTCGGTGAAGGCCAGGCTTCTTGAAGGAGGAAGAGATATCTAACAGAGGTTTAAGGATAATGGTAGAAGAGATGAAGGAGAGAGTGGCAGAGGAGGTGAACAATGAGCTGTGCGGCTAGAAATGAGAAGAGCAGATAGGATTAGGTTTATTTAGGGTTGATATTAGACTAGGACAAAACAACATTGTTTGAGAGTTGCGATTTTAGGTTTGGTTCGATTCTCAGATACCCAGAACCGCGCATTGAATTGAATCAAGCGGTTTCTATACTTCTAAAACTACAGATCGAATCAAACCACTCAGTTAACCAATTTTCGGTCCAATCTACGGTTTGTGATTTTTTATACTTACCCCTAGAATTAGTATACACAATTTTTTGGAATTTTAAACACGCTAGAACATGATGTATGTATATATTAAGTACATAAGTAACTTTACTAAAAAGAAAATAGTATATAAGTAACATAATATATTCACTTCGCTTTATTTATTTATATAGACAATTGATTAGTCACAAAAATTTAAAAAGTTAGTTTAAACTTTATTTTTTCACGGTATAGTTTAAACTATTTTAATTTATTAAATTTCATATATACATCTAGAATTATGGAATAATGTTAATGTAAATTTATATATAGATTGAACGTATAAAAAAATTTTGTCTACGGGTGGAGAATCTGAAATCATTTACAATTTCCCACGAAAATATTTTTAGTGCAATATATATATATTTTTTTAACATGGATATAACTCACGTACTCAGATGTAGAAAGGGGATTAGAACTCTGTTCGCTTGGACATGATGACAGGTTATTTGCCAACTCAACTGGGCCTCAACCACATTTTTAGTGCCATATGATAGTAAGCTTAGCCAATCATTTAATATTCCAAGTTGAATTATTTGATTATTAATTGTATTATAATTCCAAATTAAAAAAAATTGTATTATAATTGAAAAGAGTCTGTCCAAATTAATTTAAATAATTCAGCAATCTCCTAGAAGTATAGTTATTAATAAAAATTCTATTTTTATGACATAATGAGGGTGGAGTTATCTATACATAATTCACTATTTTTTCCTATTTGTTAGTTGATATAACTACAAATAATTTGGTGGGAAATGGGCTTAGTGGAAGAGATTTAAGAATGAAGTCTAAGAAATTCGATTTGACAGTTCATTCTGCCAAAAATTCCTTTTTCTTAGTGTGTATAAAATGCCTCTGTAAAAAAAAAAAAAAAAAAAACCCTACAAATTATTGAGAGTTCCTAATTGATTTCGAAAATTCATAGGAATCTCCACACGAAAAATAAAAATATGGCCTAAAAATGTCCGTACCAAGAAGACAAGACAACCCTCAAATTTTGTATTTTCCTGCATTCACCACAAACCTTGTGCCAAAGACTAACGCACTCCTCTAGTTTCCAACTGGCTTCATATCGTAGTATTCAAATTTATGACATAAAATTGAGAAATAAAAAAAATACATAAAGGTATAACATTTGTTTATTTGGGCATATGCACACACACCCATTTATGTGGAATTTTGAGTGATCCAATTTCACCACGCTAACTCATTTATGTTCTTCACGTTATCATAGCGTAGTGATTGGCTACTTGCACATTGCGACTCCTATACTCAAATGCCACCCAACCTTTTATTTTATCTGCATTAAAATTGCTTATTGTTATTATTATTCAAACCATCAATTTTATTTTGATACCTTGAATAGTAGAGATGCAATTATTGCATAGGGGAGAGTTATTGAGAGCTTTATTGTCAAGTCATCCAGTCGCCCTCCTCCTACAGATTTTCCAACTTGCTGGATGATGGTTGGTTTAAGCTCAATTCCGATGGGTCCTTGATTCAACACAATGGTGCTGTTGTTTGATTAGAGGGCCAGGAGGCAATTGGGTTAGTGGATTGGCTCTTGTTCGATCTTGGGTATGATAAGCTGCTTAGTTGTAGTTTTAAATTATTGCGCTTATTTTGACACAGTCATTGAATCTAGCTAAAAAAGTTATTAGGCTTGGTATTTTTCTTTCCAAAAAAAATAAATTTTACTTAGTTGGTCTAAATTACCATTTAAACCTTTTCAAAGCATAATTTATCATTATTATATATGCAAATTGAAGGAAAAATGCTCAAGAAAAGAAAAATCAACCATGGATAAAATGACAAGTGTCCTCTTGTTACAAAATTTGTATACGTTCGTGTGTACAGTAAATGGTTTGGGTGAGCATTGCGTCCAAATTCAGATTACTTTGGCTTGTGGGTTAGGGACGGATGGGTGTAGAATTGGACAAATCCAGCTACAATTAGTGACACCTGTCTCTGGTCCATTTTTGTCATTCCTCGAACTCAGATTAAGCTCTTCAACTTGAGGTCGACAATTCTTCAACCTTCTCATTCTAACCCTTTTTGTACTTTTCTGTGTTTTTCTGTTTGACAGAAATATTCTACTACTGAACCATCTCTTTATACGCGATTGTAGACTTTTCTATGTTTTTTTATTTGACAGAGACATTTTACTATTGAACTATTTCCTTGTCCGATTCAAATCAAAGACAAGCTTTTATTTAGTTGGAAAAAATTTAAGTGAAAAAGAAAAATGCAATTTTCTATGTTGAAATTGAAAATTTCCAAATTACATTTTATTATGCTCATATTATTTTGTTTTTGAGTGCCTTTTCATTAATTTTTTAAAATACGAGAATGGACAAATGCTAATATCATAGTATAATTTTAACTAAAGGCTTAATATCTAAATTGCCCCATTAAACTTGGTTGTTATTGTCAATTTACCCAAATTTAAGGTTTTTTTTTTTTTTTGTCAAATTGAACAAATTTCGTTACGAAAATAATTATACATCATAGAGGGACACCATACATCATAATGAACTAAATCATAATAAGTATTAGCTCTTGAATCACTATTATGAAAAACAAGTTTAGTTTGTTTACTTAACTGACAAGGAAGACACTTAAAATCATTAAAAGACATAAAAACTTGGCTTAAATGACCACTAGCGTAAAAAGGCCAAAGTTTAGATAACGAGGAATGACCAAGACGAGCATGGCATAATTGAAGAGCTTTATTAGAAGAAATAAAGGATGCATCTAGAGAAGTAGATTGTAAACAAAGTTGATCCACTAGAAACATGCGATCCACCTTACACCAAGTCCCAACAACCTTCCCTGTCACCTGGTACTGGATGAAACAACCATTTTTATTAAGAAAAAGATTGTATTTCAAAGATGAAAGTAGGTACACATTAGGAATGGAAATAGAAGGTGTAGATATAGTGTCAATATGAGAAGTATGTAAAAAAGTGCTATCAATAGTGTGAACTGGTGGAATTGAAGTAGTGGGTGATTTATGCGAGAAAATATGTGAATTAGATGTCATATGATTACAACATGCAGACTCAAGTAGCCAATGTTGGATACCTGGTGTAACAGATAAGGCAAAAAATCTATGAGATGAAGAGTTAGAAATGGAGTGGCGATCCTTTCCGATTAATTTTGGTGTCTATGTTGATTGCTCTAGTATGATTTTATTTTTGTCTTGTAATTTACCTCTATTGCGAGGATTTGATCGATTAATATCGATTTTTAGGGTTTTTATCCCTATATCTATTGTTTTGTTTTAAGAGTAAGTTTTATCACTCTCTTTTTATTTTAGGAGCAATTTTTTGTTATGTTTGAAGAGCATTATCACTCTGTTTGAGAGTTTCATAATAGCAAGCCTGCCTTGTTATTAAGTTTCTTTTGCCGCTTCTATTTGTCAGTTCTACTTTGCCGCTTCTATTTGTCAGTTCTGCATTGCCGCTTCTACACCTTCTACAACAGCTTCTGCATTTGCCGTAGTATTTTTTTATTGATTTTACAACACTATCTATCATTTCTTCCAATAAGCTTTTGGTTTTACTACTTCCGCATTTATTGCTATTTTTGGTGTTTTCTATGAGTTTTTTAGCTTTTATAGCATTATTTTTAGTCTGATTGAGAACTTCTGCTCCATTTAGAGAGTTTTACTCAATTTGCTATGTTATAATTCGACGTTCAAAAGTAGTGTTTGGTTTTGTTGTTTTGATGTTCAGAAGCAATATCCAGTTTCTGCTTCTTTTCTATTGGCATCATTTTATCATCCAGTGAATTATATCTTCAGTTAAAATTATGAGTTGGATAGCCATCACGTTATAATAATCTTGAACGGACTGACATAGAAGCTGATGATAAAGAAGCTCTTGATCAATTTTTTTTTTTTTTTTGTCATTAGTTACCCCTAAGAGGGTTTAAACCTGCTCTTAATCAATTTGATATTGAAAACTTTGATGAGTAACGGTGTGAGTGGTTGGCAAAAAATCCCAAACATCCTTAGCTGTTTGTCACCCATCAAAGAATGTCATTGGGATAATTACAAAATTAAAGGATCTAATACTAAAATCAAGGGAATTAGGATTATTTACATTAACATCCCTAATTTTTTTTTCATTTTACAATCAAAATTGAGAAAGTGATCGGATCTCATACTCCGCTCTCGTCCACGAATCTGGATTGTGAGGTTTGCTTATGTGGATAGTAATACGAAACATAAAGAGTCATTTTGCCCTTTTTTTTTTTCTTCTTTGCGATGGGCCTGATTCATACTTCCAATTGAGAGAAGTAAGAAGGAACCCATTTTATTATTTTTGAAAGGAATGAATTGTTTACTGGGAAAGATTGAGGGGAATTATTTTAGAGAGCAAGATGAGCTTGTTTAAGAGCAGAATTTTACTGACTTTGAATTGGAAAGTCATAAATTTTACTTTGTCCACAAGTTGAACACATTAACTTCCGATACGGAGAGATTTTGGTTTTCAATTATTCTATTTTAGGTTTATTTTGATTGATTAATATGTATATTGAGAGATCAACACCTCCATAAACTTCTGATCAATTTTCTGATGGTCAGACTTTCAATTTCTTTTTTACGAGATTGTTGATAGATATACAGTTTATAAACAAAATTTAAGCATGTATAAACAGAGAAAACAAGAATAAACAAATATAACAATTAATAAACAAATACTTATAAACACCTAAAAACAAAAATAAACATATAATAAACAAAAGTTAACTAAGTATAAACATAAAATAAACAAAAATCATCTAATTGAAATTAGACAACTTTTAATTCCAATTGAATTGTGACCATGTAATAATTTTAATGCCGTGCGTGCAACATAGGTCTCCAACAAATTGTTTATATTGGTTTATTTGTGTTCTAAAAATCATTCATATCTATATATGCGTATTTGAAAATAATTTATATTGGTCTATTCATGTTTATAAATGTTTAATGTCTATTTATGCTTGTTAAAGATGGTAAGTTTGTTTTTGTTGAGATCTATTTATGTGTGATTTAAAATCATTTATGTTTGTTTATACATGTTTGAAAGCCTTTATATCTGTTTAATAATGGTTTAGTCTGTTTATGTTTGTTTAGCAAAGGTTTATGTCTGTTTACACTTGTTTAGAAATGATTTATATCTGTTTAAAAAAAGTTTATATGCGCAAAAGACATCTAGGAATAAACAGATATAAATGGATATTAAACAAATATAATCAAATTTTAAAAACATAAAAACATAATAATTTTTTAACAATATGATTAATCAATAGTGTGAGAGTGTGTGTATGTGTGTGTGTATATATATATATATATATATATATATATCTTATTTGCCTTCATCCAAAATACCTCTATAAAATCTCTATTATCGAAGGTAAACTTATCTTTTTAAATTACATGTAATTAATTAATTAATAATAATAATAAATTAAATCTATTTTATCAAAAAAGACTATTTTAATTTAAATTTATATTTATATTCTATGTTTTAGAAGCTATTTATTTTCTATTAAGCAATACTATTTTTTGTTAATATGAAAAAATAAATAAATAAAAAATAAAAAGATCCAACAATTAAAAAAGAAGATACTACTGATATGACTTCAACTTCAAGAAATCCAATTAGGCAAAAAGAAATTAACATTACCATATGCAATAATTGAATGGTGCTTTACGTGCAAATATTTTTTAAAAAGTAAATTAGTTTTGATTTTCCTATATACGCTAACAGTTTAATAATTTGATTTTCCAAACAAAAAAAAAAAAAAATCCTAATACAATAAGGATTTGATCAAGTAATTACTCTTTTCTACTATTTCACACTAAACATCATTAGTCTGTTTGGGTTAAATGCACTCTCTACTTTTCAATATCTTATTTTTAAATTGTTCGTTGTTTATTTTAATGTTTTATTATATGCAGACAAAAACATGAATTCCTATAATTTGATAACAACATCAACGGTAAGTAGTACATCACACGTCCAATTTTTCTAATTGATGAATAAAAATAAATCTAGAATATTTATTTTCTAATATTTTAATGTTAAATTTTCTGCATTATGTTTATTTGTAGGAATATATAATTGTTGAAGGGATCAAGGATGTTAAGAGATTTTCATTACATATGTCTTGTATGATAATTACAAGAATAAAATATATATATATATATATATATATATATATATATATATATATATTATGATAAGTGTATAATAAGGAATAGAAACAACAAATTTTTCCATATAAACTAAAAAATTCATTCAGCTGTCTATTCCTATTCCTGATCCCATTTTTATTAGGATTTAATTTTATATGTCTATAAATAGGGTTGTTTATGGCCTTTATCACATTAACTATTTTAAATTATAAATAAAACTAACTAATGCTAATTTATAATTAAATAAAAAATTAAAAACTAAATAACTAGTACAATAAAAGAGGGTTTTGGCAAAAAAAAAAAAGGTAGCAACAAAATTCGTACATAGATTAAATGTTAAATTGTTGACTTTGACTTATAAGTGTATTTTATTTAATGATGTATAATTAGTATTATAAAAAAAAAATTTAAAAATAATGAATTCAGTTCCAGAAATATTATTTACAAATGGAAATAAATATTTTTAATAAATTTTTTTAACAATAATATCATTAATAATTTATGGAATTTTCATAAGCCTCTAACACATACAGCCGAAGAATCAAAACCTAAATATTTTATTTAATATATATTGATTTGTTTTTAACTTTGAATATATGAGTAACGAAAATAGAGTAACAACAATTTTTTTTCTAAAAAATATGAAAATTAAATATTATTAAAAAGTCTAAAAAATTTGAATCGATCAATATATAAAAAGTAACATCTATGGTTGGGGTCTAGCAGAGTTGGCAAACAATCTGCCCCCGTGTCCAAGCAGACAGAGTTTGAATCCTCTTCTCCATATCCAGGTGCGTGAGTTATATCTATATTTTAAAAAAAAAATCCATTTTAATTTAATTATATATTTATAATATCAATAAGTGAGAATTGTAAGAGCATGCACAGTGCTCAGTCCCAAGTTGAATTTTTATAGGATCCAAAAATGTCCTTAGTAAAACATGGTTCCGTCGGGGCTTTTTTTAGTTGATTATTCGGGTCTTTTTGAGCTCCGTTGAAGACAGAATCAGTTGTAAACTTCATTTCAAAATTTTATGAAGTTTGCTGTAATGGAGAAATTATTTTCCAAATTTTTCAGAGTGCATTTAGGTTTCCAATGCAACTATGTGTGTTTTCTGATGAAACTCAAATAAATAGCATAGTTTTAAAATAAATCTACTGTCTGACCTTAAAGTGTTACATAGTTTTAAAATTTTGGATAATTTTCTATTACATTTTGAAGATTAAGCCCCAAAGTGTTACATATTTTTAAATTTCGAACCCTTTTTCTATTACATTTTAAAGTTTGGATCTCAAATGTCACGACCCAACTTAAGGGCTGCGACTGACGCGCAATTAGACCGAAGTCTAATCGCACAAACCTCCAAAATGAGCCACCTAAATGCTTTCGTCAACTACGTAGACCCAAATCCACAGATGTAGCTCATAAACACAAATATCACCCCACAAAATATCGCACTTCTGGCTGGTGACTAACTCTGGTACCATTATTGTCACAACCGGCATATAGCTAGACCAGAATCTGACTGCATAAGCCTCCAAAAATGGTCCACCTAACTGCCTTTGTCAACTACTTAGGCCCAAATCCGCTGGCCTAAAATAATTAACTTAAATTAACTAAGTAGTTAGATGATTTAGCTTATATATTATATCAAAGTTCATTCAATATCTGATGTGAGATATTACATCAAAGTATTATGGTTCCTAAATTTTGGACTCCTATAGTGTAATTTATCCCCATAGAGTTAGATTAAGCAGTTATTGAAGTAATACTTTGTAAAGAAAGACTATAGCTTAATGATCCAAATATACTAACATTTAATAATAATGTTATTATTATTATTATTATTATTAACTAAAAGTTTAATAATAATGTTATTATTGTTATTATTATTATTATTATATATAAATGTGAGAAGGGGATTATTTAGCTTCATCCAAAACGCTCTTATGCAATCTATATTATTAAAGGTAAAGTTGTCTTTATATAATTATTTATAATAATTAATTAATTAAATTCAATACAATTAATTAATTAAATTTAAATTATATTCTAATAAGAAATATATAATTAATTAATTAAATTTTAATTATATATTAATAAAGAATACTATTTTAATTATTAATTAATAATACTATTTTAATTATTAATTATTTAAATAGATTAATTTTCAATTTCATGAAGGCAATACCGTATATGTTCTATATTTAGCTAATATTCTATTTTATTTATTATTTTATTACAAATTTCTATCTAATAATCTTTAAGTAAATAATAACCAAACTCATCATTACTATTATTAACGTACTAACAATAAAACATTGTGCACATCGTGCGGGTAAAATTTTAGAACCTACAGTTATATAACTTGAAATTACAATCTTTTTACTCTTTCACTGACCCATGAAGAAATTGTCTAAAATCCTCTGAATTGGTGATATGGGTGATATGGAAAAGTAACCATAGAGACGTAAAATAAGAACTAAAATTAATTTGTTAATTCCTTAGGAAAAAGTTAATTATTTAAAGAAAAAAATTAAAAATATTAATTGAAGGAAGAAAACTTGCAAGAAATTGAATGTTCAAGTAATGAAATTTTGTTGATATATTTTTCCAACAACAAAGTTGGCACCATTATGTTATGTTTTTGGAACACACCTCTCTTTTTTTATTTACAAATATACTCTACCTAAACAAAGATACTTTACATAAATAAAAGGAAGGAGGAATGAAGATCAACACAAGCACTAAAACTTAGCAAAGAGAGTACCTATCACTACATGTTCGATCCCAGCACCATCCCCTTTTAACCATACTAACTAATTAACTGGGTGTGTGTATGTCTATGTCAAAAAAAAAAAAAAAAGAAGAGAGTACTTACCGCTAATCTACCTTCTTTTGCTTTTGGAATACATCTCTATTGTGTAATATCCACCTTTCTCATTCATTGGTTAGAGATATTAGAGGGAAAAATGACACTAGAATAGTTTATTTTTACAGTTTCATCCTTTTACTTTTTTAAATTTTGTTTATGTAATTTTATAATTATATCCATTTTCACTCATTTTTTCCATATTTTAATACATTTGATATTAATTTTAAGATTATATGTCAAATAAATTATTTAAAATTTTTTTAAAATACTATTAAATAAATTAGAACATTTTCTTAAATTACATTGATGACATGTGGAGACATTATAATTATAATACCTTGTTGTATGTACATAAATAGAAGTATAGAAAGTTGAGAAGAAGGGAATCCAATGTGATTACATTGAATGAATATAAAGATACGAGACATGTTATATATTTTGTTGGAAATAATAATAATGAGCTACATTTATAAGTTTGTTTTTGGTACATCTCCTGTCTTTATATCTTCGTCTACCCACTGGTCATCTTTCATTTTCAACTTCCTTATGATACGTTTCCATAGGTAGTCATTTCCCAAGTTAAATTATGGCTTACTTTTTACCTTCTGATGAGACCTTCCATTTCAAATTTCTCCTACCCTTTTTAGCAAATACAATCTTTATTTGATCATGTACAATCTTTATATAATCATATAGGCAAATTTTTAACCTAGACCCTCGCACTAAGAACACATCCCTAATAATATTTGGATCAACCAGATTATTTGTATTTAATTAATTATTTATATTATAGTTAGTTTGATTAATTATGCATTTATAGTAATAAAAGTTAGATAAAAATAATTAATTCATGTTTGAGTATAATTAATTAAAAAATTAAAAATATTATTAATTATATGAATATAATTAAATTTTTAGATTTTTTAAAAAAAATTATCAAAATAAATTTATTTATTTTTACATTTATTTTTATTTTAGAAACCCATTAGTCAATTTTATATAATTTTTATTTATTAAATTTATTAACTTATATGAATATTTTATTTTATAATAATTTTAACTATAAAATTACCTAAAAATTTTGTGATTTTCAAAAATTAAAATAACATATTTTATAAGTTATGAACTAATACTAATTAATTAGATAGATAATTAAAATAACCTATTGCATAAATTAATTAATTTAGTAGTTTGATAAAAAATTTTATACTTGTTTTAAATATTCGTTGTTATTGTTTTTTTTTTTTTTTTTGCTACTCGTTGTTATCGTACGTAAATATAATATTATTATCACGTTCATCTGCATTCAATTATGAATGAAGAATTAGAATTTTAATATAGCATGTTATTGAAAAGTTTTCCTCATTATATTTTTTCTTGAACTAAAATAAAATAAATGGTAAAAGTAATTAAAAAATATATATAATTGGTAACATTTAATAATATAAAAATAATTATCATATATGTATTGTACTATAATATAATGCTAGCCTTTTTTAGTATACGATGTATGCATTAACTCATTTTATGTTTTCGTTATTGATATTATAGTCAATTTGATTAATTATATATTAATAAAATATTTGCATTAAATACTATTTTCATTTTAAAAATTTTTTAATTAATTTATAATTTTTTATTCATATTTTTATTAGAATATAATATTAATACCTACTACTAATTAGAATACATTATTAATATTAATAATATTAGAATTGTTATTAATTAATTAATTAATTAAAATTAATTTAATTATACTATAACACTGGTACTAACTCTTAATTATAATACATTATTAATACTAATATTAAATGAAAATATAATACTAATACTAACTACTAATTAGGATATATTATTAATGCTAAAAGTACTATGATTGTTATTTATTAATTTAGTAATTTAATAAAAATGTAATTATCTTAAAAAATAAAAAATGGTAGGAGTTAAATATTATTTTAATTTTAAAAACTCGTTATTTAATTTTATGAGTTTTTATCTATATTTTTAAATTAAACTATAATATAAATGTTTACTCTTAATTAGGATATATTATTAATACTAATAGTTTTAATCTACCACTGTTAGATGTTTGACTCGAGTTGAGTTGGATTACATGGGACAAAACCTCAAAAACTGGGCAGGCTTCAAAAAAAAAAATTTCCAATTTTATAATATATATATATATATATATATATATATATAATTATAAACTCACGCACCCGGATGTGGATAGAAAGATTCGAATTTAGTCTGTTAGGACTCGAGAACAAAGGTCTTACCATTTTTGTTGCCCCAACCACCCAATTTTATAATAGATTGTATGTTTAGTAATCCATTATATGTATATATTTAGCTTACACCAAAATTCTAGTTATATATGGATTACAAAATTATGTTTATTATTATTATTATTATTATTAATGTTAAAACATCAATATTTAGTAACTCTACATATATAAATTATCGTTATTATTAATATTAGAAGGTTCATTTTAATTTAAAAACTAAATAATAGTAACTTCTAATTGTGATACATTATAAATAACAATAGTATTAGAATTTTATTTATTTATTAATTAATTTAATAAAAACATAATTATCTTAAAAAATCAAAAATGGCAGGAGTATTTTGAAAATTCATCACTTTTATTTTTTTTCAAAAAAAAGCTTATCACTAATTTAATATAATTTTTTTAAGAGTAAAAATTATTATTTAAATTAATAACCTTCAAAAAACATTAATTTTAAATATTTAAAGAAAAACGCAACCCCGTCATATTTACAGTTGGTTCTAATTATATGAAACTTCCTTTCCACGTGAAAACACCCTCACTACGCTACACATATTTTCATGCATTAAATTCAAACTAAAATTAAAATTTATTTTTTCTGTATTAAAATCATTTCATAGTCTTTGGCCCACCAAATTCCGTCATTGGATAATAGTACTAGTATGATACTCGCGCGTTGCTGACGGACGGGATAGCTTCTAAACAATTTTGTGTTGGAAAAAAATAGTCATGCAATAATGGTTATTCTAGTTCTTTAAGTTATTATCTATGTATATTTTATAGAATGTAAAATTTAGTAAAGAATAAATTATGCTTAAAATTTAGCTAAGAACTGGAATAATGTTTCCTACATGTTTATATGAATACTTAAATTTGATTTCAATAGCAATAGTTGGTTGCTATGTGAATTACCTTTTACTCCATTTTCAGTCCAAATGAACAATTTTTGAAGTTTATTTTAATTATTACTATTTTTCTTGAAAACCTGATTTATACAAAGTTCTTTTCAGGTTAAAGACCAGAAGTAAGGAATGTCCTACGAAGAGGTTAAAAAAAAATGCAGTAATTGAATTAAGGAAGAAAATCAAACGAAAATGAAAGAAGCGAAACCCTTCATTGAACGCACATTATTAAATTAAGTTCCGGTAAACTTCTTTGAAAACCACATTGTCAGTCCTACTGCATACTTGCCCGTCATAGTCAGTAATGAGTATCTTCAATCCACTTTTGCTTCTGACTCTAGAAACGGCGACATATAATTGACCATGGCTAAAAAATGGTCTCGGTAGGTACAAACCAACATTTAAAAGAGATTGTCCCTGACTCTTATTTATTGTCATGGCAAAGCAAATAGTCAAGGGATATTGTCTTCTCTGGAATTTGAAAGGCAATGTAAGGTTTGCTGGTGTTAAAGCCATGCGAGGAATGAATACTTTCTCATTTATATTTTTGCCTGATATTACTTTTGCTTCAATGACATGACTACCCATTTGAGTGACAATTAATCGGGTCCCATTGCACAATCCTGAAGCTTGATCTATATTTCTGAGCAACATTATTGGTACTCCAATCTTCAGAACCAATTTGTGATTCGGGATACCAGAGGATTTAATGGTGTTCAAAAATTCAGGGGTATGTACATCACTTTGTATGTCTGATTGCCCATCTGCTTTGCATATACTGTCTGAGCTCAAATATTCTT
>CATIWJ010176711.1:0-13177 GCA_949640765.1 Croton laevigatus | reverse complement strand
GCTTAGATCAAGATAAAATAGACTAGAAAGCATACCCACATTTGAAGGAATGTGACCACGCAACTTGTTATGGCTTAGAACAAGACAATTTAGACTAGAAAGCCTACCCACATATGAAGGAATGTGACCATTGATGTTGTTGTTTTCTATATTTAAATATTGGAGTTGCTTAAGGTTTGCAAATGAGGAAGGAATTGGACAGCTAAAATTATTGTCCGAGAGTTCTAACCGTTCGAGTTTGGATAAATTTCCAAACAATCCGATATTAGACCCTTTGAAATTGCAACTGCTCAGATATAACCTTCCCAGAAACTTTAGATTCTCAGAAAAATGATTTTCTAAATATATTGGAATTTTGGTCCCAGAAAGACCTAGGCGGTAGAGTGAAAGACTCCAATTTGACTTTGGCAAAGAGCCACTGAGGTTATCATTAAAGCTCAAGTCAAGGTCTCGGAGATTAGGAAGCTGAATTATATTACCTGGAAAGTTTCCACCCAACTCACACCTTCTAAGTCTGAGAATTGACAAAGAAAAAGACAGGTTGATGAAGGAATTTGGTGAAATTGAATTTAGATCAACACTGGATAAGTCCAATTCTTGGAACTTGGTTAAGTTTCCAACAAGCTTACCAGAAGTATCAGTTGTTTCTTCTATTATGAAACCATTGTTGTTAGAAAGATCAAGAGAGACCAAACTAAAGAGATTGTTGAATTTCGGAAATTTCCCACCCAATTCACACCCACTGAGTTTCAGAGATGACAGAGAAGAAGACAAATTGATAAAGGAATTTGGTGAAACTGAAGATAGGTTCACAAATGATAAGTCTAAATCTTGCAACTTGGTTAAGTTGTAAACAATCTTATCAAAAGCATCAGTTGTTTCTTCAACTATTAAACCAGAGTTCCAAGAAAGATCAAGAGATATTAAATTAAAGAGGTGACCCATTTCTAATGGAATTCGGCCCTCAAAAACTGAATTATTTAAATTAAGGTGTGTCAATCTCAACAAATTGCCAAACTCAGATGGAATTTTAGAGCCTTTAAAATCATTAAAAGAGAGATCAAGTTTTTGAAGATGAAAAAGAGTGAAAAGAGAATTGTTGGGATAGAAATTACCGTAAAGCATACTGCTTCGAAGGTGAAGGCCAATAACAAAACCAGTATCCAAGTCACAGCTCACTCCATCCCACAAGCAGCAATTGGTTCCTTCTGTCCAAGAATCTGTCTTGGGATAAGGCTTTAGTATAAAAAATGAATCCGTCTTGGGATAAGGCTTTGGTATCAAAATTGAATCTGAAGCAGAAGCGTTAATGGAGAAGGAGGTCTTGAATTGGAGCAAGGCATGGCTTTGATCAGGTGGACAAATTGGTTTTGAGAAAGATTGGAAATAGAAATGAAACAAAATAAGACATAGGAATTGAGTAGTAATAGAAACGAAAGCCATTGTCTGTGTTTTATAGAAATGAAATTCGTTTGTTATACAACTCTCTATTTATAGACCAATAAAGATTCGCATCTGTTTGGTATGTTCTTTTTTTCTTTTTGTAAGGTTTGGTTTGTTTTCAAATAGAATTTTATTATCTTCACTATGGCGAATAAGAAGGAATGGAAAAGAAATATTAAAAAATTAACAATCAGTACTTGTATACAATATTTTGCTATTACGCTAAAAATTAAATAGTTGAAGAAACTTTGTATAAATTTTTTTCTCTAATATTATTACAATTAAATTAAATAATTGATGGAGACACTTTTTAATTCGAAAAATAAAAGAGAATCACACAATTTGTTTTTTTTTTTTAAATTAACCGTTCTGTTGGATTCTTTACACGTGTCGAGATAAAAAATAGAAGGTAGCAGTTTTAAAATACTGATTGTGTTATATAATTTGGACCCGTAATAATTTTTATCGTGGAATTTGCAGTCATATATATTTTATAATAGAGACTCAATTTGTTAGAACTATAACCCATTAGTTTTTTAATCTCAGGATTTAGTACTAGCGATTTAATTGTGAATTTAAACAAAAAATTGTACGATTCTCAATTGTCAAAACCTTGGCCAAATTGGTGCAGAACGGAATAGCGTGAAAGTGGTAAATAATGTTTAGACTCCGTTCAGAAGTTTAAACAATGTCGTTTGATTGGACGGAAAGATAAATAAGAACGATAAACGATCTTGAAAGAAAGGCAAAAACCAAATTCTTATTGTAATAATAAAATTAGAGAATAATAGATGATTCGTAACAATACTTAGTTAAATCTCTATTTATAGAGAACAATAACTAGGGTAAAATAGAAAATCTAATCTAATAAGGAAATATGAATTCTAATCTAAATAGGAAAATAAATAACTCTAGACTAACAACGACACAAATAACACACCCTAATTATTATCTAATTTAATTAATACGCAATAAAAATATAAATACACTAAAACAGCCCAAATTGAAGAACACAGCCCGTGCAGATATCCACAGTTCTGTGAAAGTTTTTGCTCCACTTTGTGCACAAAATCCACATAGCGTGAAAATATCTATAGGTCGTGGAAAACATCCAGCTTTCCCAAATTAGCTCCCGCATCATTCATCCATTCTTCAGAAGAAATTTGTTCTCGAATTTTAAAGTGTAAAAGATTGTATAATACCCTTGAAACTTTTAGCAATTCCACAGGTTATGTTGATATTTACATGAGTTGTGGAAGTAGAACAGATTTTTAATTAATTTTAATATTTTTATATTTTTATTGAGTATTAAGTGTTATTGATTTCCTTATTGGGCTAGAATTATTATTTTATTTTTCTATTTAGATAAGAATTCATATTTCCTTACAAGATTCAGTTTTATACCCTAGTTATTGTTCTATATAAATAGACTTAACTCAATATTGTAATGATCTATTATTATTCAACTTTTATTATTTCAATAAGAATTTGGCTTTTGCCTTTCTTTCAAGATCATTTATTATTCTTGTTTATCTTTCCATCCAATTAAATGAAATTAATTAAACTACTGAATAGAGTCTAAACATTCTTAATTCAATTCATAATTTTCCATTCTGCGTCAATTTGCGGAGCTAATTTGGGCAACTGGACGTTTTCCACGACATGTAGATATTTTGCATGCCCTACGGATTCTGTGCAGAAAGTAGAAAACGTCTAGCTTCCCAAATTAGCTCCCGCATTACAAACTCTTTTCGATTTTCAATTCATTTTATTTGGGTCAACTGCCTAAATTTGCGACCAAAATGGCTCCTCTAGTTAACAAGACCTTTGATGTCAAAATCCGTCACTATTTGAAGACTTGTGCAAGTCTTTGTTTGCCCAAAACTTGAAAAGTATACACACACACACACACACACACATATATATATATATATATATATATATATATAAAATAGAAAGAGGGGATTTCCAGATTATATTAAAACAAAACGTGGCCAAGTCACCTTTTAAAAAATATACATTGGGTTATATTACTTTTTAGTTTTGTAAAATTAATATAGATAAAATAAAAAGTAACAAAAAGGATTTTTAGGAATAAATAATTTTGAAAGTGGTTATTTTTTATTATTAAAAACTGTAGCCCATTTTTATACAGTGTACTAATTAAAATGAGTTGAATTTTTTTTATAAAGATAAATATCATTCTAATTTTCCTTATAAATAAAAATATTTTATTACAAAATTAATATATTACTTTATTTTAAAATAATAAATTCAATATAAGGTTATTTAAAATAATATTAAAATGTAGGTAATGCATACAAGACAAAGAATTTGAGTATGGTGCAAACCTATTCCCTCCATTATTCTCTAATGTATATTTTACTTGAACAAGTATCGAGCAATAGACAGGGCAGTCTCACAAATTTGAGAGGCCATGTGCGAAATATTAAAATTGGGCATTTGGCCCTTGAAAATTAGTATATCTATCATTAGAATGAATAAAATTATGTATTTTAAGAGTAGCTTAGTGGAATACGTTTGTTAAAATAAACTGTATCCCGAGTTCTATATTTGAAGTATACACTTATTTTTATTTTTTTAAAATTTGGAGGTCCTAAAAAAATGGGAGCCCTGTGCAATGGCCCGCACCGCACCTTTAGTTGGCCATGACGATAGATAGTAAAGTAGATTTGATACTATTTTTAGGATGAATGTAGCATTTTGTAGATCACTGCTAAATAATAAATATTAGAATTAGAGAAAATTGTTTTAAAATATTTTTCAGTTTACTAATTATATTACAATCAAATGAAAATAATCCATCCATGAAGATATTTTTAAATTTTACATTCATTTTATTTTGCTTCAATTAATGAAATACATTAGGGTCTTTTGCAAGACTAGAAACAAAATAATTTTAGTTTATGCATTATTGTCGAAATCCACCACTATTTTGGAAGACTTTTGCAAGTCTTCGTTTGGCCTAAAAGTGTTTGAAGAATTGATGTAATCTGTTATTAGAGGCCCACGATTGGATCCTTGAAATCATTAACTTCAAGAACACTTGAGAGTCCTAATTGTTCAGAGTCTTTTTATTAACTGGGTGTTTAGGGCAATATTATGCTATATTAAAAAAAAAAAATACAAAATAGTATAGTCTACCATGATAGAATAAAACTAAAATTTAATATATAGTAGGAATTATTATAAATTTAATTGTGGATTGCCAATTTTTGAAATCTAATACATTTATTTTCTTCTTAATTTGTGTACCTTTAAACCAAAAAGAAAATTAAAAAAATTATGAGTAATATAGCAATAAGTATAACAATAATTAATAAAAAATAAATTAATGTTGTATGAAATATTGAATTTACATACAAAATATTTTATATTTGCTTGTTTATCAATCATTAATTACTTTTTTCCTTCTTCAAAAACATTATTTTCCAACGTTACTCTCTAACGTATATTTTACTTTACCATGACTTCTAAAGACTTTTCAATGCCATGATTTTTCCTACATATATCTTTTTGATTTGTTCTCTCTAATGTGACGTGTGAGAAGTAAATTAGAAAAAGAAATAATGAAATGAAATTAAAAAAATTGTACTTGATAAAATTTATGAATTGTGAAGTCTACATTTAATTATCAAATTAAGTTGCAAAAATACTCTCCCGATTAAAAATAATTTTCTCATGTTAGCTAGACAGTGAATAAACTTTACCATTCAAGAAATTTTTTTTATATACATTCTTAAATGTACAGATATTACAATTAAATTAAAATAATTCGTGGATATATTTTTAATTGTATATTCGTTTTATTTGGGTGAACTGATGAAATATATTGTCCAATTTTAGTGGATAACAATAATATGTGAGTCAAAATCGGTCACTATTTCAAGACTTGTGCAAGTCTTTATTTGGCCAAAAACGATTGAATGACCAAAAAAAATCTTTTTAGAGTTCTTTTAAAAATTTCTGAAAAATAAAGTGTATACTTTTATTATTAAAAAGTCATGTTTCAAGATAAATGTCAAACTATAAAAAAAATATTTATGAAATGGGAATTGAGAACCTAACCAAGTTGTTAGAATGTTGTGTTGTGACCTAATAGGTTTAATCTCTCTTGAATGTGTATTGATAAATGTCAAACCCTTATTGTGTGGCCAATCAATTAAATCCTTCCTTTGTTGTTATTTATTTATTTTTTAAATGTAATTACGAAAAAGAGAAAGAATATGTTTGGCCAAATGGATTTTTTCACTCCAAACTCTGCATTTTTCAAAAATGAACTTATTTTAAATTTCACTCTATACTTTGCAGGCTTTTTAAATTATCACCATGAGGCGATCTAATTGTCTGAAATTGAATAAATTTGAAACTTCAAAGGACCAAAGATAAAATATATCACCATGTTAGCAGGCCAACAACTGCAATGTGGGCAACAAAAAATATGAAAAAAACGAGTTTAACCATTTTCAAATGCTTTCTGGGTCCCGACCCAATAACCCGATTGATTTTGTGGCGTTTTCTTGACATTGATTTTTCCTTCTCTGTTCAATTTCAAGAGAGATTAGACTAGTAATAAGCTGACATGGAGAGAAGGAAAGATAAAATGTTTTGTTCAGCAAGTAGTTGAAGCGTTATCAAATTTGCTAACTCCCAAGAAATCCTTCCCCCGACAATAAGCTTTGTCCAACTCTATTAAGCTTTTCTCCTGTTTATGTGGAATTTAATTCCACCTTTTCATATTTGTAAACTTTTGTGGAAATATAACCCAATGTATATTTTTCAAGTTTTGGCCAAACAAAAACTTACACAAGTCTTATTTCTCAAAAAAAAAAAAAAAAGCTTGCAGAAGTCTTCAAATAGTGATGGATTTTGTAAATTCCAAACTCCTGCATTACCTTACAATCGTGCCAAGACTATTCTATAGTCTTTTTTTTTCTTCTAATTTAATAGAAAATCTAATCCAGAATCATGCCAAGTCTTATTTCTCAAAAAAAAAAAAAAAAAAAAACTTGCACAAGTCTTCAAATAGTGATGGATTTTATAAATTCCAAACTCCCTCACAATCATGCCAAGACTATTCTATATTCTTTTTTTTTTCTAATTTAATAAAAATCTAGTCTAGAATTATATAGGAGCCTAGACTCTTATTACCTTATTAGTAGAGAATTGAAAATTGTGATTATCGTATTTCAAAATAAAATATTTATTTAAATAAAATATGAATATTCATTTTTTTACAAAATTGTACCAACAGGGTATATGCAAATTAAACATTATATTTCACATATTTTTAATTTTGTAATAGTTTTTAGTACTAATTAGTAATAAATGTTAAAAATAAACAGTTTAGTGCTTTTCGTAAAATTGAAAATAAAAATAAATTAATCTTACTTTAAACATAATGAGTCATCACATGGTGTAGGGAAGTCTTTCCGTCTTCTTAGAGCATGTCCAATGATATTGTGGATTGCAGCTAATATGTCGATTGAAATAGAAAATATAAACGATTACGTGGCTAATCGTTTATTTCTAGAGTTTAACTTTTTAAAAGTTGTCCCAATGCAATATCTTCCATTTTATATTTGCTTCTCTTTCTGGGGTTTATAATTTAATGGATAACCAATCACATAACAATTTTAACGTAAACAATGTCTAGCAGACCCTCCAGAAATAAAATGCCCGCTAAATATTGTCTATTGACACGTCAGCTGGACGGTCAGGTAACATTAGCATTAGAGATGGCCATCAAATAGAAGTAATTCACCGTTACATTGGAGATGCTAGTAACTGCTTCCTTCCTTCTTCCAAACTCATTATTTTCTAATGTGTCATTTACTCATTGAACCATTATCCCAAAAGACATTTGTATTTTTTTTTTCAAAAAATATTGTGTTTTTCTCTTCAAAGGATTCATATCAATATCATGACCAAAATATCTTCTTATTAAGATTTTTCCATCTCATGATCTTCATTTCATATATCTTTTAGTTTATTCTTCAATTAGATATTTTATGATCATCAGTCTAAAGCTTAATAAGAAGAAGAAAAGAAATATTCAAAAATATTTAGATTTTTATTATCTTCTCTCTAGTGCATAGAAGGAAGAAAAAATATTCAAAAATATTTGAAGATAATATTAATATTTTTGAAAATCTATTCAATTTCTCTAGCTTAGTTGTAAGAGTGCTTCGCAGCCAAAGAAAAGTAGCATTGACGAATTTTTTTTCCCGAATATTTACTATTTACTGATATTACAATTAAATCAAAATAATTTCATGGATATATTTTAAAATTTTACCTTCATTTTGTTTGGATGAATTGATGAAATATATTGTTCAAATTTAGAACCAAAATGGGTAACTCTATATGTCAAGTGACTAGCTACAATCTTTTAGGTCTTCGAACAAAAATAGATCGTTTCATAAAAAATTTTGACAAAAAATAGTCCAGTTTAACTTTTTTTGACACAAGTAGACACCCTATAAAATAGACAAAACTAAACTATTTTTTAACAAATTTGGACAAAACTAGATCTCATTAATAAATTTCGAAAAAGTAGACCCCGTATATTAACCCTACTGCCCACCCTAACCAAAACATAAAAAAATAAATTTTAGTAAAAAAACTGGAAAAAAAAGAAAAACATATTCAAGCATTTCAAAGTAAACTATGTTCAAAACCAAAAATCCACAAAAAAAAAAAGAGCCATTTTAGCAGCAAAAAATAAGCGAAAAAACCCACAAACAAGCCATTTCAGCAACAAAAACATAGCAAAAATGATAAAAGAGAATTATCAACCCCTAATTGATTTTAGAAGCAACAAAACAGATTAAAACAATTCAAAGTATGTTCAGAACTCATTCAATGTATAATCAAAACTATTTTGCCTCAAAAACATAGTAAAATAGCAGCTATTTCAGTAGCAAAAATCGAGCAAAAAAGCAGCCAAACAGATAAAAAAAAGGTCAAACCATCATCAAGTTCAGTAGCAACAGAATTGTAACAAAAACACAAAAAAGTCACTAGAAAAGTTCATTCTTCAAGATACCTAAAATTGAGCACCAAAAATCAATAAAAAAAAATACAAAAATCACCAAAATCTGAAGATAAAAAATCATGAAATCCAAAAATATCATAACACCCAAATTGCCTGAAAATCACAACAAAATCGCAGCCATTTCAGCAGCAAAAACTGTTCAACAGTTGTTCAATGCATGTTTCTATTATAATGTTCAACAATTGTTCATTAGATGTTCAATATTTGCTACTACAGCAAAAAAAAAAAAAAACAAAGTATAAAATGAAAAATGTTTTATATATTTAATTTACTATTTTACTGATATTACAAGAGCCCTATTTATACACCAGATCATCTTTATACAAAGTAATTGTAATCTACGTGACATTCTACGTTTATGTGTTTAGTTCTCTCATTAACAACGGGGTTATTTGCAATATAAATGGCTGCTTTATTATCACACTATAACTTTATTGGTGGTTCTTGGGTGACCCAATTTCTTTAAGAAGATAATGGAGCCATACTAGTTCACAAGTTGTTTGTGCCATGGCCCTGTATTCACATTCCGCACTTTATCTGGATATTACGGTTTGCTTCTTACTTTATTAAACCAAAACTCCTTATAAGAGTTTTGAAATAAGTTCCAAATTGCCATTTTTTTTTAAAATTCCTTATAAGAGGAAACTAGCTGAAACTAAACTTAAGTAAATAGGTCGTGCAACATATTGTTAGTGTATAAATTTAGCATGTTTTAGTCCTTAAATTATTTGCTTATTTGATTTTTTTTATCCTTCAATGAGGGTTTTTACTTCTTTTTATATATTTTTGTTATAGATTGCTAGATGTTATGAATATGAAGCTTTCTAAGCATATTTGAAGAGTTTATGAGGAAAATGGCTACTGCTGAACTTTTTCTTTTTTTATGATTTTAAAGTTGCCAAACTTAGCTTTGGGTAAAACTAATAGGCAAGACAATGGACTACGTGCTGTGCTTATTTGGACAGCTATGCAATTAATTTGGGGTAATTAAGTGCTGGAATTCAAAATAATTATTGGTCATTCACATGGCCTTGGATTTGGATGGCACAGGATTGTTAGAAAAAATTTCACATCCTACGAAATATTTAGAGGTTTGCACGCATGAGAATAAGACTTGCACAAGTCTTCAAATAGTGATGGATTTTGGAAATTCCAAGCGCATGCATCACCTCACATTCATGCCAAGACTATTCTAAATCTTTTTTTTTTTCTAATTTAATTAAAATCTAGGCATAATTATATAAGAGCCCATATTCTGATTGGAATATTAGTAAAAAATTGAAATTAGTTAAAAAATAAAATATTTATTTAAATAAAAATACAAATTATTTTTGCAAAATTGTAGACAATGTATGCACAAATTAAAAATTGTATTTCACATATTTTAATTTTATAATAATTTTTTATACCAATTAGCAATAAATGTTAAAAATAAATAGCTTAGTGCTTTTTATAAAATTGAAAATAAAAATAAAGTAATCTAACTTAAATTATAATGAGTCATTATCCGGTGTAGGGAAGTCTTTTTATCTTCTTAATTGCTTCCTCCTTCTTTCAAACTCATTATTTTCTAACATATAATTTACTCATTGCACCATCACCCATAAGAAAATTTTTTTTAAAGCATTGTGTTTCCCTTTTCCAACGGGTCATATCAATATCATGACTAAAATGTCTTCTTGCTAAGTTTTTTCCATTTCATGATGTTCATTGTACATATCTTTTAGTTTATTCTTCAATTAGATTTTTATTATCATCCGTCTAACGCTTAATAAGAAGAAGAAAATAAATATTCAAAAATATTAAGATTTTTATTATCTTCTCTCTAAAGGAAAAAGAAAAAATATTCAAAAATATTTTGAAGATAATATTATTTTTTTTTAAATCTATCCAATTTCTCCAGTTTAGTTGTAAAAGTGCTTCGTGACCTTAATAGTTTAACAGTCGAAAAGTAGCATTGACAAAAATTTTTTACGAATATTTAATATTTTACTTATATTACGATTAAATCAAATAATTTCATGGAGATATTTTTAAATTTTGCTTTCATTTTGTTTGGATGATTGATGAAATATATTGTCCAAATTTAGGGCCAAAATGGCTAAATCTATTTGTCAAGTGAATAGCTACAATCTTTAGGGCATTGGATAAAAATAGACCCTTTCATAAAAAATTGGACAAAAAATAGACTCCAATTTAAATTTTTTGGATAGGAAATTATTACAAAAAATTTCATATCCTATGTCAATTTAAAATATTAAAAAGTTTGGATAGATGAGAAGACTTACAACTTTCAAATAGTGACAGGTTTGGACCCATAAGAAGACATGCATTGAATTTTACAAATTCTAAGCTCATGCATATAAAGAATATTCTTAATCCTTATTTTTCTAATTTAATAAAAAAATAAAAATAAAGTTGGAGAACAGCTAGCAAATGGTGGAGCCCTCCCTTCCTTCCCTCCGTCTGGAGACCATTCCTCTTTTTTCAACTTAATAATTATTGTTAGTATTGAAAAATAATTTAGTTGTTATTAAATTCTTAGCTCATAGTTTTGAATATACACAAATTATTGAAAAATTATTTACTACTAATTTATATGTATGTAATCCTAGTTTATATTTATGTAACCCTAGCTTGAGTAGGGGTGGGTATTTGGGTAAAACAATTAATTTAAAAAATATATATATTAACCTAATTAAAAAATGAATTTTTGAATTACTTGAATTAACCGATTTTTATAGATGTCTTCGCTAAATTTAATACAAGTTAATATTAAATTCAGCTGAATTGGCCGCATTAATTTCAACTTATCAAAGTGTAGTCTAAAACTAAAATAAGTCTAATATAGTTTAGAAACAAAACACAAAATCTGAATAGTTTACATGGTTCATAATACATAAGATACTCAAATTCTAAAAATTGAACTTCATAAATTTAATATTCAAATACTTCATCTTCAATATGTACTTCTACAACTCTTATTTCAGGACTTTGCTCGGCTTCAGTCATTTGTCCCACAACATTCAAAGGCACCTCGAGGATGAATTTCAATTTCTAAAACACAAAATTATCAAATGAATTTAAATGAAGGAAAATTTACAAAAACATCCCTATGTTTTAACCATATCTACATTTTTCTGCCTGTCTTTTTTAAGTGGACAAAAATATTCTTGCGTTTTAATTCCGTTGAACAAAAATACCTTTCTGTTTATTTTTTCTGTTAAAATAACGGTAAAATGATCAAAACATAATTTTTATGTGCCTTTTTGAAAAAATTGAAGAAATGAGGGACTGGTTCGAAAGTTTGTCTATTTTCAACCTAAAACAGCTCCTCATTCTTCCTTATGCTTGGTTCATGGCCACCACCACCCACAAATATCTTAATGAAATACATAAACAATGTAACTATATCATTATTGACAATATATAAAATTGAACCAGAGTTAGTATTTTGACTATTTTTACAGCTGAAATAATATCGCAATCAACATATGAATATAAATCATTAAAAAAAAAAACAACGTAATTGTATAAGTTGAATTTAGTCTAGTTACAAAATCAAAATCAAAGAATCCAATAATTACACAAAAAAAAGTAATAATGTAAGTGGGTAACTGTAAAGAATAAAGAAATTGGGAAAGAAACGGAGAGAAGGATTAAAATTGACGTCCGCAAAAAAGGTAGAAGAAGCAGAGAGTAGAAACAAGAACAATGGCTTCAACAACATAAAGAAATTTGAAAACCAGATAGTCGATAAGCTTTAACTGAAAATAATGAATAGATTTCCATTTCAAACCTGAAATTGAGAGTTTCTTCGATCCCCACAACGATTTCTTCGCCATCAGATCACAAAATCCCAAAAGAAGATCTGTTTTACTCTTTCCACACTCTCTGTTTTGATTCGATTTATAGTAGTAGATTGTATGAATGTGTTGTGTTGTGCTGTTACTTTTATATACAAAGGGACTTATTATTATGTGATGTATCTTTATTTTTGTATCTAAAAGGTATGAGGAGTGCTTTGGTTTCTTCAAGGAAAAAACCGACGATGATGATGTTTCGATTGCTTCAAATTTCTTTGATCATTCACCTTCGGTGGCTGGTCTGGTGTGGCGGACAGTGGTGGTTGAAGGTTGGGCGCCAGAGATGATGTCGGTGGCTGGCGGTGGATGGGCGGAGAAATAAGCTTTCCGGCAGAAGTTCAATGATAGAAATGGTTTTGGTTGAAGAAGATGACAAAAATGTCATTTCAGTCCTTCATTTCTTCAGTTTTTTCAAAAAGGCACGTAAAAATTATATTTTTATCCTTTTACCGTTATTTTAACAGAAAAAATAGACCGAGAATATTTTTATCCAATGGAATTAAAAAGCAGGGATATTTTTGTCTGCTAAAAAAACAGGGAGAAAAATGTAGATATGGTTAAAAATATAGGGAGGTTTTTGTAAATTTTCCTTAACTGAATTGAACAAAATATGAGGTAAATTGAAAATCATCAAAATAAAAAAATCATGAATGAAATACTTAAATAGAAAAATCATAAATGAAATACTTAAACAGCAAAATCCAATATTTCAAACAACAAGATAGAACAAATGAAAGAATCCCACATCAGAAAGGAGTAGAGTCTTAATAAGATTTATAAGGCTGGGCAA
>CATIWJ010176682.1:0-10503 GCA_949640765.1 Croton laevigatus | reverse complement strand
CTCCACGTGCATTTCTGTGGTGCTTGTAGCTTCTCTGTCTCCCAAGGTCACTATCGTCATTTCATTTCCCTGAACTCTCTGGCCTAAATTTCCCAACTGATTTCGTCCGTCGTTTTCAAACCGGAGTTTTGGTATCCTCTTCCCTGCATCCGGATTTGCTGACGTAGCACATCCTTTCCCAATCATTATACGACACGTGGAGTCCACGTCACATAAAAAGCTACAGTTGGCTATTCTTGTCCACTAATTGTTTGCCGCGTGGGCTCCTATTTGTTTGTCCTGGCGCAGTTTAGCTATATCCCTTTATTAATTAATAATTGAATGGGTCCAAGTGGGCCGGTATTACAGAGAAGATCTTAGACGGGCATTTCGACCTTCTCATGGCGGCATTAGCGAAGCTCACTCATACACAAAACTCCAATCTCAAAACGCAGCCGTATATTCTCGTCTTCATTTACACCATCCGATTAATATCTGACGGTTGAGATTAATTTCTCTTAGCTTTTCCATATAAAAAACGAACCTGAACAACCCCACACACCCTTACTTTCCGTTCATTTCTTTCCATTCTTGTTCTGTATCAGAGACTCTTTTTCCTTTCTTTTTCGCCTGAAACGCCATAACTAAAATGGCGTCTCTTGCTTTTACATCTTCTAGTTCTTGCTCTCTTGCCTTCAATTCTATTCCTTCTCTCAAATCACGCCGTGTTTCTGTCTTCAGATCCACTTCAAATCGGCTTCGTCCGCTTCCTAAACTCGTCGGAAATGTCAGATTTAATAACACTAAAACTTTTCTTCCAAAATTCTCTCAGTACGGTGCCGTTTCGACTGGTAGTTCGATCCTTCCGAAACGGAGAAGCTTAAACTTAACGGTCAAAGCATCTGCTGCTTCAGCTACTTCAACACCTTCGTCTCAGCCATGGCAAGGCGCAGCTATGAAGCCATTAATAGCTTCGATAGCTACAGGTGTCATTCTTTGGTTCGTTCCTGTTCCATCTGGAGTTTCTCGACCTGCTTGGCAATTGCTTGCTATATTTCTCGCTACAATTGTCGGCATCATCACGCAACCGTTACCGCTTGGCGCCGTCGCCCTGTTAGGTTTAGGAGCGTCTGTACTCACTAAAACCCTGACCTTCTCCGCCGCATTTTCCGCTTTCGGTGATCCGATCCCGTGGCTAATTGCTCTTGCTTTCTTCTTCGCGCGTGGATTTATCAAAACCGGACTAGGAAACAGAATAGCTTACCAGTTTGTATCGCTGTTTGGATCTTCTTCGTTAGGTTTAGGTTACAGCCTTGTGTTTAGTGAAGCTCTATTAGCTCCTGCAATTCCGTCAGTTTCGGCTAGAGCAGGAGGAATCTTCTTACCTTTGGTAAAATCTCTCTGCGTTGCATGTGGTAGCAATGTTGGTGATGGAACTGAGAAGAAGCTTGGATCATGGCTGATGTTGACCTGTTTCCAAACATCTGTCATTTCTTCTTCCATGTTCTTGACTGCCATGGCTGCTAATCCTTTGAGTGCCAATTTGACATTGAATACTATTAAGCAGACGATTGGGTGGACTGATTGGGCTAAGGCAGCGATCGTGCCAGGATTGGCGTCTTTGATTGTTGTGCCTTTGCTTCTTTATATAATTTATCCACCCACAGTGAAGAGCAGCCCGGATGCGCCTAAATTGGCTAGGGAGAATTTGGAGAAGATGGGACCAATGACCAAGAATGAGATTATTATGGCTGGAACTCTGCTTTTGACGGTATACTTTGCTTACTTCAGTCACATTTTAAAATTTTGAAATTTAGCTTTTTTCGACTGTGCGTGGTTTGAGTCCGTGTGGATGATAGCCTTTAGTTTGAATTGTTGCTTGATACAGAGTATAGTGTGCTGAGGAATAACTAGTAGATTTTGCATTGATGCATGGGAACTCTGTTCTGAGCACTGATAAAATGACAATCAAGTTCAGTATTGTTTTCTCACAGTAGCCATTCTCTTGATGCTAATCAAGTTTTATGCATGTCACACTTTCAAATTGAGAGATGTCTGGTTGGAGATCATATGTTGAATACTACATTTTTGTTTAAAGTCAGTTAGAATGTGAGATTGAGGTAATAGAGTTACCTTGGCTAGTTTCTGGTTTCCAAAACCTTGAAAGATCCCACAAGTGGAGAGGGAATTGGATCAGTAGCTCTCAACAGGACAATTTTGCAGTTAGATTAAACAAGTTAAGCTTGAACAGGGGGCTTGCTATTTTAGTCACTCTCATGTCTTAATGTGTTTCAAGATCTTCATATACTGGGACCTTCATATATTTTCAAAACCGCAGCCGATTTGAAGGGATTAATTGAATTGATTTTTGTGGAAACGAATCTATTAAGCTAACCTCAACTCATTAATAGGATTTTGGATTGGTGGGAAATGAATAAATTTAGTTTGATGTTCTTTGTAGAAATGAAGCCATAAGTTTTGAATAAGGGTCAACTGCTTTCACAATTCTATGTGCCTAGATCTCAATGGCATAGAAAATTTGCAATTTGAAATGTTTTATTGCTTGTTGGCTTTAACTTTTGGCATTTATATATGTATATTTATATCACTTGTGCTAAAGCTATATCATAGAGCATATTATTATTGCTAGGCGGTTTATTTACTTGTGCTGGCTTTAGCTTTATAATTTGTTCATATAAAATTTTTTAAAACTTACATTATTCTTCATGACAAAAATATATACATATTTTTTAATTCTTCTTTTAATAGGTGGGACTTTGGGTTTTTGGAGGGATGTTGAATGTTGATGCTGTCACTGCTGCTATTCTTGGATTATCTGTCCTCCTTATAACTGGTGTAGTTACATGGAAGGAGTGCTTATCTGAAGCAGTTGCTTGGGACACACTTACATGGTTTGCTGCCCTTATTGCCATGGCTGGGTATCTCAACAAGTATGGCTTGATCTCTTGGTTCAGCCAAACTGTTGTCAAGGTTTGTGTTCCCTTTTACATTTACTGATTTCTCATGATTCATTGCTTTCTTAGATAGGTTTTAAATTATCATACATTACGTTATATGGATGTCCATGTTAATTTCAGAATTTCATTTATGACTTTGCATGTGAATGTATATAGCAATCACTGACTTGCTATTACTTTATCGCAGTTTGTTGGTGGATTGGGTCTTTCATGGCAGCTATCGTTTGGAATTTTGGTGCTTCTCTACTTCTACTCCCACTACTTCTTTGCCAGTGGAGCAGCTCATATTGGTGCCATGTTTACAGCCTTCTTATCCGTTGCCAGTGCTCTAGGAACTCCACCATTATTTGGAGCAATGGTGCTCTCGTTCCTCTCTAACCTCATGGGCGGCTTGACACATTATGGTATCGGTTCTGCACCTGTTTTCTATGGAGCCAACTACGTTCCTCTTGCACAATGGTGGGGTTACGGTTTCCTCATGTCTGTTGTTAATATCCTTATCTGGCTTGGAGTTGGAGGGGCTTGGTGGAAGTTCATTGGCTTGTGGTAAAGAGCTCTAGTCGTGAAAATTTGCCGACCCGAAATTTATTTAATGTAATGATTTTGTTCACCCTCATATGGGGTTGTCACTTTCTTGTGTAGTGAGAGAGGTTAGTTTTTGTTTCTGATTCTTTTTTCAAGGAAATAATCTTTCTAGTGGAAGAGTTGGATGGGGGACAAAATGATACAATCTTTGTCTATTTAGAGCAGAAACTTAGAATTTGTACCTGAAATTTTTGAGATGGCATAGCAAAATGCCCTTAATTTACGAAACTGAGACTAGTCTTTTTGGTAAAATAGATTGCTAGTAATAAATTAAATTACAAATATTTAGCTACTTTATTACCTTGAAATTACATATAAGAGTTGGTCTGAAAATTTATTATTAGCTACTTTATTACCTTAAAAATTATTATTAGCAATCTATTTCGTAAGAATATAATGTTTTACCTTTGAAAATTTACCTTTAAGTGTAACTATGCAAGATGTGTATGATTTATATCTCTCCTTGCTATAAGAATTCACCAAATTCTTGATAACTCTCCTTGTGATATTTGGTTGAATTTGTGTCAATTGTTAAAGGGGGAGAATTGGGGATGATACTCTTATTTCCTTTGCTGTCTACCTGTTGTAGTACTTATGGAAATCTAGAAATGCATTTGTTTTTAATAACCAACTTGTTTCATGCACGAAAACTATTGAATTAGCCAAAAGAGGTTGGGAAGAATTTCATGCTGCTGATATTTAGGATGATAATGATGATGCTATTAAGGATGATTGTTCTTCAAAGCAGCTTGTGGATTAGCAGCCTCCTCCAGCAGATCTTTTGAAGTTAAATGTCGACGCAGCAGTGCAAAAAAAAAGAGCTTTATGGAGTTATTGCAGTAGTGGCAAGAGGATCAAATGGGAAAGTTGTAGATTGGAAATTACGGAGAATGGATTTTTCCAAAGATCCCTTGATTCTGAAAGTTCTTGCAGAGTGTCAGCCCTAAAGATATTGTTAAAATTGTTGAAAATATTGTTAGTAATATTCAAATGATGCATAATGTTTATTAATTTTATAAGCGCCTTTAATCTTAAGAATTTTATGTGTTTTTAATCTTAATAATATATATTAGCTCACAATTTAACTAAAAAAATATTTGTAATGGTTTTTTTTAAAGTTTATACACAAACATTATTTCTTAGTTGTATTTACACTTTTAACAGCAACATATAAAAGTTACATCATAGTTTCTTAAAGAAAGGGGAACAAAACATCCAGTAAGCTTTGAAAACTAAACTTGGACAGAGTTAAGTTATACCATAGTCCTATAACAACAAATCCAATAAGCTTTGAAGACTAAACTTGGACAGGGGCCGCGCGAACGCAGGCCCCCTCTGCCACAAATTATGACGTAGGCTCTCCCTCTTGGGGAGACCTTAGGCCAGCACCCCTCCAAAGTGCAATGGAGGTCACTAACCTAGGCCATGAGCCATCATGACCACCCATTGACCCCGTCCAGGTAAGTATGTTTCAAAGTTGCTAAGTGATCGTTATTTATAGTCATGTTCCTTCTGACTCTTTTCATTGTTAGTCGATGTGGGAAAGAAGGCTTTATAACACTTCTCTATTTTTTAAGTCTAAGTCTAACAGAAACAAAGTCGGTATATCTTTGATTATTTTTATATAAAACAAGATACTGTTGTTATTATTATAACAACAAATAAAGCAATTTTTTTTTAATGTAAAAATTATAATTGAATTAAATGTTATGAGCAGTAATTCATAGAAGAAAAACAAAACAGTGAATATTGTTTTTATTCTCTTTTATGTATTATATATTCGAAATTGTAAATCTCTAATAGTTTATAATTAAGTTAAATTTACCCTAAATTTTTCTTATTATTGATAATGAATACTATATAAAATCTGAGATTAGAGGAATAAAATAGTTTTGTACTACCAATTTTCATAGTTTTGAAATTGTTTTCCTATGCACCTAACTAAACTTCATATAATCTTTTGTATCGTTGAAAATGCAAGTGGTACCATGTATTTTTTCATATAGCCATTTATAGGTTTGAATCAAAACTTTATTTTCTTGTAATATGCATTCATATATATAGTCAAAATTCAAAAAAGAAAAATTATCATCTGAGCTCTGGAATACATTTTTAAAAAGACAAAATTGTAATCAAATGGAGATGCGGGGTATCGATCCCCGTACCTCTCGCATGCTAAGCGAGCGCTCTACCATCTGAGCTACATCCCCACTTCGACAAAATTTCAATTTTTATATAAGTGTAGCAATAAATTTGACAGTTCATCATAGAATTTAGTTTATTGAAATATATGTGGTTCGCTGAACAAAACCAGAACATGTTTTAAAAAAAAAACAGTGATATTTTGTCCTATTTGGGTTTGATTGTTCAGGATATTAAACTCTTAATGGGTGATTTAAATCTATTAACTATTAATTATATTCATAAATAATTGAATCAATGCGGCCATTCTATTACAAAGACTTCTTTTTTTTTCTTTAATGTTAATAAAGAAATTGGAGCTAAAGGTTTGCTTCTTTACAACTTCTGCCAATTTGCTACTAGTAAAATAATTAATAAAGTTTTATATGAGATTATGCATATCTAAAACTAAATTGTAATGATCCACAACACATCATCATCATAAAATATGCTTTGGAACGTACCAAATAATACAAAACCAATAATATGGAATCCAACACATACCCACAATTTTCATTAATTTAATTGCTACTACTTACAAATAAATAATGAATTGCTTATATAACCCTTTAGTGGATTTTGTGGCCAACTTGGACTGTTAATCTATAAATTTAATTGCTACTATTTGAAAATTATGATAATTTAGTCTCCACGATTTAAAGTATGTTGTCCAATACTAACAATATAAATTATCATAATTGTGGTTGGGGACAGTAGAAATAGTGAGACTTTTGGCGGACTGAGTTTAACACCTGGATGTGTGAATTTATAACATATAAACAAAAATTGCAAATTATAAACAAAAATTGCAAATTTCTTTGAATGACAATGGAAATATTAAAATTTAAGTAAAAATAGATGGATGGAGATGCGGGGTATCGATCCCCGTACCTCTCGCATGCTAAGCGAGCGCTCTACCATCTGAGCTACATCCCCTTTGATGATTATTTTTTTTTTCCAAAATGAAATTAGTGCTATGTTTGGTTTGTTTTTGTCTATTTTATGTAAAGTAAATTTTTCATAAAGTATATTTTTATGAAAGTTATTTTTTAAGAACTATATTTTCAATATATATATATATATTAGGTTCATATTTGAATTCATATGAAATAAAATAATTTTGATAATGTTAATAATTAAAATGATGTAAATGCCCTTATATAATCAACACAAAAAGATGTAAGTTGTATAATATATAAAAAAATATCAAGGGCAAAATGGAGATGTTAATTTAATTGACTAGTAAAGTTGCACTTGATTAGGGTAAATACGCTAAGCAACTTCTCATACCAATTTATTTCTCATACGAAATAAATTAACATATCAAGTAATGCTAGAAGACCTAGATTAAAGGCTGTGAGGAAGGAAGAGAACACTAGATTAAAGGTTGAGAATGCTAGAAGACCTGTCAATGTGTAACAGAGAATCTATTGCCCATAATCTTTGAGTAAATTTAACGTCACTAGTAAAATTTACTTTGAAAATATCACTACAGTGAGTGGACACATCATCATAATATGCTTTACAACACTCCAAATACAAACCTTCAATTTGGAAACCAATACAGACCACAATTATCATTAATTAAATGTTACTAATTACAAACAAATTACAATAGACCTTAATTATACGATTTTATGGCCAACTTGGATTCTGCCGTTTTCGAGTCTTAAATATATATATTTTTTGTGATTTTCATAATTTTGTCTCGACAAAGTAGAATGATTGAAGAGCAAAATATGTACAAAATTGCTGCTTATATTCTTTCATTTCAGTTAAGATAAAGGCGTATACATGCATCTATTTTCGTCTACTTGCCAATATGGAATCAAAGAAAGCATCTTGTGCCTTTTTTTTGTTTTTTAAAGAACTTATTTCTTGTTCTTGTAAATGGAATTTATTCTTTTATTATTTAAAGATAAGTCTAATGGATTAATATTATAGAGATAATTAGTATTATATGGTTGAGTACAAAATTTTTATACTTTTTATGAAGATGAAATCATATTTGATTAAATTTCAAAATAATTTATGTATAATAAATAAGAATGATAGCGGAATGAATATTCGTACAAAATTTCTATTAAGTTTTTCTACCGGTTTATGAATTTCTACTCCCTATAGAGTCTAAACACATTTAGAACATTTTATTTGAAAGAAAAAAAATTTAAAAAAAAAAGTAAATTAAGAGTTATTATTTTAGAAACCATTTAGAACTAATAGTTAAAAATAACTAACATAACTGATTTGAGTGATAAGCGCCTTAAATTTGTTTAAGCAAATCTTATTTTTAAAACTTAGTGTATTCAATGAAGCTAACCACTTTAATAGGACAAGTTCAAATTAGTTAGGGGTAAAGTTTCAGGAAGGAACCTAGAAAATTTATAAATAAAAATAATCATCTTTAAAAAAATATATATATATAAAAGAGTGAACTGCATTATTAGAAAAAAATAATACTACCTCCGTTTTTATGATATGTTTACATTTTTGTTTTTGGGTGTTTTTTTTAGTTGTTTATATTTCTATTTATAGTAAGTTTTGTAATTGTTTATTATTATTTTTTATTGGTATTGATGAAAAAGTAAGTTTTTTAAAAGGTTATTAATTGTTTATTATTATTTCTGTATTGATATTGGTGAAAAGTGAGTTTGTATTGATATTGGTAAAATAGTGAATGTATAAAGATATGAGAAAAACGAAGGTATAAAATAAGACAAACATAAATCCCAATCACTAGAATATAAATAGACCATTCAAAACATAAATAGTTCTAGTGATAAATACCTTTTTTAAAGAAGTGATAAATACTTTCCAATAAACATGTATAGAAAAAATATTAATAGTAGCCAATTTTCCGGTAATTTGAGAATATTTTCTGTAAATTATATTATATTATATTATATTTTATATTTAAATATATTTAATATAAAAATATTTAGTATAGTTTAATATTATATATTATTAAATAATTTATATTGCCAAACCAAATAACATTGATATTTACTTTTTAACTTTAGCAAATAATTTATATCCAATTGTATTTTTAAAAAACGTAACTTCTCACATAATAGGTCATTTATGTATTATTGAGAATCAATTCATGGAAATTTTTTTTTTAATATAGGCATTTTACATATGTATAATTAGGGGTGTAAATGAGCAGAGCGGCTCGTGAGCGGCTCGCCGCTCGACTCGATAAATGATCGCTCGAGCGCGCTCGTCAGGTAAACGAGCCGAGCGCGAGCGCAATTTTCAAGCTCGTTTATAAACGAGCGGTTACGAGCTTGGCTCGCGAACGGCTCGAGCAGCTCGCGAGCATGTTTCAATTATCTATAAATGAGCACGCTCGTGAGCGGCTCATGAGCACCCACTTATAAACCAAAAAATTAATCTAAGTTTACAAAGTTTTCTTCATCCCTATATGCCACTTGCTCCTCCCTATTCATCTCACTGTCTCGCTCTCCTCCCTTACCATTGAGAGATTGTCCTTCTCCCTCTCTCGACAACCTCACCTCACCGGCGTTCAGATCATATCCCTCTCTCTCGACAACTTAATTTTGTTATATTGTTTTATTAGTATTATTTTAAATTATAATTTAAGAACATTATGGATTTTTGTTTGAGTAATTTGAATTTGTGTTTAATATATTGCTATATTATTTTTTTAGTAATTGATAAACGAGCATTCGAGCTCAAGCTCACGAGCTAAGCTCGAGCAGCTTGTTTATTATAAAGCCTAAACGAGCCGCTCACGAGCGTAATTTTATGCTCGCTAAATAAACGAGCCGAGCGCGAGCTTTATTTTTACGTTCGTTTATTAAACGAGCTGAGCTCGAGCATGCCACTGCTCGGCTCGGCTCGGCTCTTTTACACCCCTATGCATGTTGCAACAGAAAAAACGAAAGTCCACCATAGGTAATTGGTAAAAAAAAAAAAGTAATATAACTAAATTTTATTAGTCACAATGGAAAAGCAAGGGTTATATTTTATTTTATTAGTCCCTTTCAATTATGCCTTCTAAACCCAAAAATAATTTATCCAAAAGAGCTTCATTTTAAAGTATTTTGTTATTTTATTGTTTAAGTCTATAGTTGTGTTGTCTTCTAGGCTCAGATCCGTTTTATGTTCATTTTAAATGATCTACGTATGCTTCTACCATATCGGGTCAAATTCATCTAACGCAAACATACAACAAAATACAAAATGTGAACAAAAACTTCAAACCGCTCTCCAAAGTTTTTTTTATTCTGGTTCTTGATTGGCTGCTGCCACCTTTTCTCTCTCTTCAGAACTGCGTAACATCAAAGAAACGAGGCAAATACGAGCTACAGGCGGCAACACAGAGTATGTAAGTGTGCCGAGTATGAACCAGTTGATGCTTAAAAGAGCAACTGCATCAGAAGCAGGTTTGTTCTTTATTTGCTCTTTATGGAAGATAGAAACTGAAATACGCTATTTAACGACATGCCAACTACTACTAAGAGAGCTAGAATTAGAGGCATGCAAGGATCTTGAGCCTCCCATACAGTATACCCAACTAGAAGCGATAATGATGCACTAAACAGAGATTGTAATGCAGCGTCCCTTCTTTGGTACGGACTGTTAAGGAAATAAGAATAGTGTACTTTTCTGTACTAGAATAGTGTACTACACTGTACTACTATGTACTTTTCTGTACTCTACAATCTTGTAATTTGTCTATAAATAGTCTTTTGTACTCTTATTCAATTCAATAGAAAGAATTCTTTTCCCAATTATTAGATTTAACATGGACTCT
>CATIWJ010176649.1:0-12146 GCA_949640765.1 Croton laevigatus | reverse complement strand
GTGAATCTATTCTAATTGTAATTTTGTGAGGCTTGTGCTTAACCAGATTTTTCTTCAATCCAAGTAATCTTTATTTTCTTGTTCTTATTCTATGAATTATTTATGTTGATTGAATTGACGCCTTAATCAGTATTTATTTTTTTATCGCTAGTCATGAGTTTGTGATCCGTAATTGTCATGAATGATTGAGTTGAGTAGCAAGGAGTTGGCTCATGTGTGTGTATATTGATGGCCACAATTACATAGTTACATGATAGGCTCTAGGAAAATAAAGATATGAAATTGATTAAATTGCAGGTTTGTGAATTAATTGGTTTTGGTATGGTCTTTCTCATTGTTCTTAATACTGTCATTAAATTAATATGGAACGATTGTGCCCAGTTGAGATAATGATAAGTCTGATTTGAACGATTGTTTGAGTCTATTATATTAGGAGAATAATTGCTTTTCGGGATTTCGATTTAGCGACTAGGTGCTTGGATGTGAAATAAATTAATCTTTTAGCCTATGATCAAAATTACAATTGGATAGAATTCATGCCCTTGGATTGGAATATCGGTAAGACTTGATTTTCGTTACTTTTAATTATTCCAGCTTTTATTAATTTCTTGTTTAATTGAGTTTAGTTTTAAATTCTGCAGTTCAAAACCCCCCTTTTTATCTTTTCTAGCACTTTAGGAATAAACTTGACCAGTCTCTGTGGGATCGACCCTGCTCTCTGCTATTTACAAATCTTTTAGAGTATGTAATTTATTTTTGGTGGTTTCGACACCCACCATCTGTCAAGGATTCAAACAAAATAAAAAATTCGTCCGGTCATCGGATGGCGATTCTGAAGCACCATCGGGACCGGCCCGGCGAGAGGAAGAGTTTGATATACGGCTTGTTAATTATCGTCGCTAGAATCGGAAGCGGGTCACCGGAGCAATCGGGTCGAGTCGGGTACCGAGTTGCAGGAAACGGGCGAGGAAGAAGAGATAAGCCTCTAAACTTTATTTAGCATCTCAATTAAATCCAACAGATTATATAAATGGGTATTTAGTGATTATTTTGAGAAATTGACCATTTAGGGACCTAGATAAATATTAGAAGCATTAATTGAATTTGAGAAAATTTATAATTTAGATAAATATGCTATTAATAAATCTTGAGATATTATTAGCAATTAAATAACTATTTAGTTAGGAATTTAGTTAAATTAGTAAAAGATAAATATTTAAGTTGATTATGAGTATGTTTTATATGCATTAATTAGTTGGAAAATAAAAGAGAGAAATTATACATAATTAAATTGGAAATATATTATTTATAGAACATAAATTAACTAAGATTGTAATTATTTTATTAAATAGATGCTAACAGAAATTAGCCCAAGACGATAACACGTAGAAAAAGGACACGTGTAGCGACAAGAAAATCAGGTTTGGTACTTTATGCTTGTTTAATTATATTTAAATAAATATGCTATGCAAATATGATTTGAAAATTTTGTGCTACTATGATATTTGCTGCAATTGTTTGCTATGTGTGAATTATATGCGAAATTAGAATGTGAATTAATGTTAAATAAGTATAAAGTACCCACTGAGCTAACAGCTCAGCAAGTTTAGTGTATGCTAAACTTGTAGGTTATGGAAAGACGTCGAGGAATCCAGATTAATCAAGTAGAAGCAGGCCCACAAAAAAATACTAGACTGGCATATACTGTGGAACGAAGCCGGAAGGCTAGGAGACCAGTGGAACGAGAAAAAGAAATTTTATAGTTATCATTGTAACTAATTGTAAATTTTATTTTAGTCAGTTGTAACAATGTTCTATATACCATGTAGTATTAATTGTGGTACACTTAGCTCGGTTAGAAAATAGTTGGGTTAAGAGGTGTTACATGTACCATGTCAAACATACATCAAAGCAGCTATGGGATTCCTTAGATAGGAAATACCAAACTGAAGACGCTGGCGCTAAGAAATATTTGGTAGGGCAGTTTCTAAATTTTAAAATGGTTGACTCCAAATCTATAGTGGGTCAGATACAAGAACTCCAGCTTTTGATCAACGGGATGAACGCTGAGAGGATGGAGACTAGTGAGTCTTTTCAGGTGGCTGCTATTATTGAAAAGTTGTCACCTGGATGGAGTGACTTTAAGAATTATTTGAAGCACAAGAGAAAAAAAATGTCGGTCGAGGATCTGATAGTCCGACTTTGAATTGAGGAGGACAACCGAAAATCAGAAAAGAAGAACCGTGTTGCTTCAGGCCAATCTGAGGCTAAAGCCAATGTTATGGAGGCCAAGAGAGACCCCAAGAAAGGCAAAAAGCCTGTTAGGTCCAAGTTGGGATCGAAATGAGGCATTTCCAAGAAACCTAAGTTCAATGGGAAATGCTTCAACTATGGCAAAACAGGACACAAGTCCTCTAATTGTAGGCTGCCAAAGAAGAATGAAGCCAATGCTGTAGAGGCAGTTACTAAAGATATGTCTGATATCAACCTCTGCGTAGTCATTTCTGTGGTCAATTTGGTTGACTTGAACCCAAGAGAATGGTGGCTCGACACGGCTGCTACACGCTATGTTTATTATGACAAATGGTCGTTTACTGAATTGACTCTTAATGATGATGGAGAGATGCTCTATATGGGCAATGATACAGTTTCAGTGATCAAGGGACTTGGAACTGTAATTCTGAAGATGACTTCTAGGAAAGAAGTAAAGCTGCAGAATATGTTATATGTTGCAGACATAAGGAAGAATCTGGTTTCTAGAGCCTTTTGAGCAAGTGTGGCTTCAATACTGTAATTGAGTCCCAAAAATTTATTTTGTCCAAGGGGGTATGTTTGTAGGCAAGGGATATGAATGTAATGCAATGTTCAAATTCAATTGTATCTCTTGTAAGTCCAAATCTAATGAAATGAATAAGAATAATGCTTCTTCTTCTTATATGGTTGTGTCATATGATTAGTGGCATGGTCGACTTGAACACGTAAATTATGAATCGCTACAATAATTAATTAATTTAAATCATATACCCTCATTTGAAATTGATAAAAATCATAAATGTGAAACTTGTATTAAGACAAAATTAACTTGATCTTTATTTCATTCTATTGAAAGGAATTCAAAACCACTTGATCTTATACATAAAGATATTTGTGACTTGAAATTTGTTCAATCTAGGGGAGGAAATAAATATTTTATTATCTTTATAGATGATAGCCTAAAATATTGTTATATATATTTACTTAAAAGCAAAGATAAGGCTTTAGAGAAATTTGTTCTCTATAAGCAAGAAGTAGAAAACCAACTCAATAAGAAAATTAAGGTGGTAAGAAGTGATCGTGGTGGTGAATGCGTTGTACCATTTGGTGAGTATTGCTCCCAACATAGTATTATTTATGAAGTAACACCACCATATTCTCCTTAATCAAAGGTGTAGCTGAGTGTAAAAATCGGACGTTAAAGAAATGATAAATGCAATGATAACTAGTTCTAAGTTGCCACATAACATGTGGGGGGAAGCTGTTTTGTCAGCTAATTACCTTTTGAATAAGATACCCCGTAAGAAATAATACAAGACCTTTTATGAATTATGGAAAGGTAGAAACCTTTCGATAATTACCTAAAAGTGTGGGGGGTGTCTTGCGAAAGTAATGGCTCCGTTACCGAAGATAATCAGGATCCAAACGGTCTTATGAGACTGTTGAAGAGGAAAATAGTTAGGATATTCAACAACTAGTTATTGAAAATTCTGAACAAGAGAATGTACAAAATCCTCAATTGAAGGATGATACAGAATTAGAGGTAGAGCCGAAAAGAAGTAAAAGGGCAAGGGTAGAAAAATATTTTGGACCAAATATACTAACCTATATGTTAGAGGCAGAGCCTCAAACTTACAGTAAGGCTATAAGTTCAACAAAAAGTCGTTCATGGAAAAAAGCCATAAGGAGTGAACTTGATTCCATCCTGCAGAATTATACTTAGGAATTAGTGGACCTCCCTTCGTAAACCAAACCATTAAATTTCAAGTGGATTTTCAAACGGAAAATGAAGGCAGATGGAACAATTGATAAGTACAAGGCTAGACTAGTTATAAAAGGATATAGACAGAAGGAATGCCTTGACTATTTTGATACTTATTCTCCTATATAAAGAATAACTTTCATTAGGATGATACTTGTAATTGCTGCTTTGCGGAATCTTGAAGTACATCAAATGGATATGAAGATAACCTTTCTGAATGGAGATCTTAAGGAAGAAATTTACATGGAATAACCGGAAGGTTATGTAGAACTAGGTCAGGAAAAGAAAGTTTGTAAATTGGTAAAGTCTTTATACGGTTTAAAGCAAGCACCAAAATAGTGGCATAAAAAGTTTGATGATGCCATGATAATTAGTGGTTATCAAATCAACGAGTATGACAAATATATTTATGTCAAAACTATATATGTAGGATATGTTATCTTGTGTTTGTATGTTGATGATATACTCATTGTGGGAAGGAATGAGAAAATGGCAAAAAGTACCAAAGACATGTTAAATTCTAAACTTGACATGAAAGATATGGGACTAGCTAATGTGATTTTAGGCATTCGAATTAAACGTTCACCTGACGGTCTCATTTTATCTCAGTCACACTATGTGGATAAAATACTTGATAAGTTTAATAAGGATGATTCTGGTGTAGCCAGAACTCCGTTAGACATTAGTCAACATTTGTCCAAAAATAAAGGTGAAGGCATAAACCAAGTGGATTGTGCAAGGGTGATAGGCAATCTAATAATGTACCTTTTCAAGTTATGCAAGACCTGATATTGCTTTCACTGTAAGCAATTTAAGTAGATATACCAGTAATCTAAAGGAGATTTACTGGAGAGCTATCGTAAGAATACTGAGATATTTGAGATATACCCGTAATTATGGACTGCACTATACAAGAGAGCTTGCAGTGGTTGAAGGATACTCTGATGCCAGCTAGATTGCTGATATCAAAAACTCTAAAGGAACAAGTGGATACCTGTTCACTTTAGGAAGGGAAGCTATGTCGTTGAAATCCTCAAGACAAATGATCATAACTAGATCCAATATGGAAGTTGAGTTTGTAGCTTTGGATAAAGCTGGGGAAGAAGCTGAATTGCTTTGAAATTTCTTGAAGGATATTCTTGAATAGCCAAAGTCTGTGCCTGTTATTTGTATTCACTATGATAATCAAACAACGATTAAGAGAGCACGAAACGTTATGTACAACGGCAAGTCAAGACACATGCGTCGTCGACATAATACCATTAGACAATTGATCTCAACGGGAGTTATCTCTATTGCCTTTATAGGGTCAAAGGATAACATTGCGGATCCACTAACCAAAGGTGTAAATTGAGATTAGGTTGTTAAGGCATCGAAAGGAATGTGACTGAAACCCATGTGAAGAAAAACCCAACCTTGTTGACTGGAGATCCCAAGATCTAGGTTCAATGGGACAACCTAATTCCATAGACCTTGTAAGTCACTGTGGGAGTTCAACCTCGTGTCCATTCCTATGATGTAAATAGTGATAAAAAGTGGAAAGGTTAAGTTGTGCTTTTAATGACTCTTTGTGCGTCAAGGATTGAGCAAAGAAGTCACCTAAGTTAGAGTGAAGTGGGGTCACTTCAAAGGAGGCTAATGAGGCTTAGCTCTCTGAAACTCTCGCAGAACCAGGCGATATCCGTGATCATAACAGATATAACCATGAAAACCAAAAGCCGTATTATGTTGATATTTGTGTGCGGTATGTTATGTTTACACAAACAGCAGAATAGTTCAAGGACATCGCATCTACTAATAAGCCAATAAAGTAAATATACTTACACAAGAGAAGGTTCAAAGGTTGAAGCCTACCTATCCTATGCAAATATCGACTGTAGAGTCTTATCGCCACTTCGAATTTTTGGAAAAATTCCGTTTCATTTTCAATTTTTCATTCATGTGGGGGACTATTCATATGGCATTATTAAGTGATTATTTGTCAATTTTGAGCGTAATAATTTAAACAAAAAAAAAAAGATTGTGATTTGAATAACATGAAATGTGTCATTGTATTTCACGCAATAAGAGTTTTTGAACGGTATATTATACGCTCAAAATGAATTAAAGATGAATGAAAAATTGAAGCGTAAAGTGAGCTTGAGACAAAAATGAATGGATTAATATGTACCCACACGTTGTAGGTAACGTGAATGTCGGACCGAAATAAGCTACCACAGGCCTGGTCATTTTTACTTTGGCCAGGGTTTTCCACCATTCTAAAAGTCAAACGGATTATTGAATGGCAGTGGCTATTTATTTCTCGTTCTTCAGTTTTGCAAAAACTGATTTCTTTAATTCTTTAAATTAATGGAAAAATTGACGTTCTTCAGTTTTTGTTTGAAAACTGATCTAATCATTATGGTATTCATTATGGAGACTTAAATATTCCACTAAATTCCATTAATCTCTACCTGCAGCCTCTTTTTATAAATTGTGTCCATTTTGTTGTTTTCTACACGTTGCAACCAAGTTTTTGCACTCTGTTTTCAAAAGCAAATTCGAGCAAAAGTATATTTCTTTCCTGTTTAAAGTTCTGCAACGCTGCTAGTTTAGGTTTTAGGTTCCGGTCGTAAGACTTAATCGCAGTTCAGTTCGCTTATGTTACTGTTGTATTATGGGAGACGATTGTTATATGTCGGCAAATTTTTATCTTAAGAAAACTGTTTATTTATGCCTCGGTGTTTCTATTTCCACGTCTTCATTGTTACGATTTAATTTAAGTTTGTTATTTTTTATTTAGTTTACATTTTATTATTTTGTTTACTGTAATATTTTATTATTTGCAATTTTTAATTAATAAAATTCTTATTTTCTTCTATTTCCGTACTAACGGATCTAACACTTAACCCATAAAAGTGTATGATTCTGATTTTCACTCAGAATATATGAGTTATTAAATTTTATTTTGCGTGGAGTATAATCCAAAATTTTTTTTAAAAAAAATAGTAAAACCATTATCGTTGGTAACTTTAATTACCGACCGATTTTCATTAATTACCAATCAATTTTTTGGTTGGTATTTCTTTAATTTCTTGTAGTGTGACGTTCTTCCACAACATGTCCATACGGCGTCTCATATGGCGTGGGATCTTACTCCATCGGTTTTTATGCTATCGAAAAATTAACCATAAAAAAATCAGACGTTTTGAACGATTTTTTATTTGGTTACGGTCAACAAAATACTGGTTGATTCGGTCGAATAGCCGGTTTGATTGGGTTTGGCCGAAGCCAAATATTTTTTTATTTCAAACCAAAAAAACCTCTCTCCTATTGCATACCACCGTCCTCAAGCTCCACCGGCCATCTCTGTTTCGGCGGCAGGATTGGAAGTAGAGCAAAATTCACTCCATTATTGCTGGCTTTCAAAAAAAACACCATTTTACGGCCTTTAAAGCATCCAAGAAGAATCATACTAATACAACTTAATTATACAAATTAATATCCTAAAATTCCATATTTTATTGAAAACCATTTGAATCCTCGTTTGAGCGTGTATTAATAGTGGCCATGAATTAAGTTACTATTTTGAATTTAAAATATATATATATATGAATACAAGAAGTATATATAACTTGAATTTCTATAAAATAAGTTAGAAATATAAAATTATGAAATTATAGAATTTTTATATTCAAGGAAACTACAAAATAAAAAGAAAGCCGAATTTATAAGACCTTAATAATTATTAAGAGTAAATTATGATTTAGTCCTTGGGTTTGTAGTATATTAGACATTTTAGTCACTCTATTTTGAATATTATATTTTTTAATCCCTGTGTTTTGTGACCATTAAACTCTTTAATCCTGTAAAACAAATCGTTAAAATACCAAACTGAATTTTACCAAAAGTACCAAACTGAATATTTTTACAAGAACCAAACATATAAAATTGTCCAAATCCAGAACCCGACTTTTATTTCCAACGACAAATGAGGCAAGTAAATATACCAAATTGAAGCTCTCTCGAGCATTGATAATATGTACTTATATGCCAACCCTAATTTAAAATATCAATAGTTTAGTTATTATTTTTTAATATATTCAATAATTTAATCTAAAAAAGGCTAATATTATAATATTAAAAACACATATACTAAATTAAATTATATAATATGTAAAAATATATGGACTAATTAATAATTATCACTCATTATTATTGAAATTGATATGTAAAAGAGTGCGGACCAAATGTTTACATGATAAAATGAGGAATATGACGGGGCTTTTCCCAATTACCAATCATTCAACCTCGTCTTCGTCTCCACTGTCTTGCAACCATTCACAGCTTTTGTTTCGGAGCATAACTTCTACTTTTCATACTCTATTGTCCTTGTTGTAGGCTCTTAACCCCTATAATTGTATGATTCTGATTTTCATTTTGCATAGAGTATAATCCGAAATTTAAAAAAAAAAAAAAAATAGAAAAATCATTATCGTATGAACCAGAACAAAAATGAGCGAGCTTTCAGTCTCAGTAACTCTCAATACATTTGCCACTAAATAATATATTAGCACAGAATTCGTAGTTCAATTTGTATAAGCAATAGGAGGGTCAGATTTAGCCGGAGGCAAGGGGCACGAGTCACCGTAATCAACAAGTTATTCTTAAATTTGGTTCCTGTCACAACCTAACAAGTTGATTGATGTTTTAGCATTTCTTAAGATATTAGTTTCTGAATTTGTCTCTCTCTCTCTCTCTCTCTCTCTCTCTGAACAAAGTAGGGAATATTTTAATACTAATTTTTTTCAAGACTTTCCATACTCCACTGTCCTTGTTGTAAGCTCTCAACTCAACCTGTATAATTGTGCGGTTCTGATTTTTACTCACAATATATGAGTTATTAAATTTTATTTGGCGTAGAGTATAATCCAAAATTTAAAACAAAAAGGAAATAGAAAAATCATTATCGTAGCGAGCTTTCAGTCTCAGTAACTCTCAATATATTTGCCACTAAATAATATATTAGTATGAAAATTCGAAGTTCAATTTGTATAAACAATAGGAGGGTCAGATTTAGCCGCAATGACGGAGGCAAGCAGGGCTGACCTTAGATATAGGCAGGTAAGGCCTATGCCTAGGGCCCCCACTTACAATTACAATTACAATTTTATGTTAGTCTAAGACCCCAAATTACAATTTTATGGTAGGGATAAATACTATTTTAGCATTAGGTTTGGTCATAAATACAATTTTATCACCGTATTTTCGCCGACGTACTAAAACGCACGAACTGTTTGGCAAAAAATACGTATAACACCGCGTCGTTAATTTTAACGTTTGACCATTGAAAAAATTACAGAATGACCCCTTAAGTTGATTTGGTTTTTTATTTTTACCCTTTTTACAATTTTGATGCTCAATTTCATTGCACTTTCAATTTTTTTTGCCAACAACGCCACTTTAACACTTAATAATTATCAAATCAGAATGTCAAAATTCAATAAAAATTCTTAATTTGATAAAATAAAAATAAAATATCACTGTTATTATCAAATTAAAATTTTTTAGTGTATTTTAGGTCTTTATTAATATTAATATATTTTTATATTATAATAGTGAATTTTTATATTTTGATTTGACAATTATTAAATGTGAAAGTGATGTTATTGGCAAAAAATTCAAAGTGAAATGAAATTGAGCACCAAAATTGCAAAAAGGGTGAAAATGAAAATCCAAATTAACTTGAGGGGTCATTCTGTAATTTTTCTATGGTCAGACGTTAAAGTTAATGACGCGGTGCTATATTAGTATTTTTGGCCAAACAGTTCGTGAGTTTTAGCACGTCTGCCAAAATACAGTGGTAAAATAGTATTTATGTCCAAAACCTAATGTTAAAATAGTATTTTTCCCTTTTATATTAGTCTAGGGCCTCAAAATTTGTAAGGCCGGCCCTAGAGGGGCACAAGTCACTGTAATCAACAAATTATTCTTAAATTTGGTTCCTGTCACTGCATATGATTTTTGATGTGTTAGCATTTCTTAAGATATTAGGTTCTGAATTCGACTCTCTTTCTCTCTCTATTTTAATACTAAATTTTTTTTTTTCAAAACTTTCCATACTCTACTGTCGTTGTCATATGCCCTCAACCCGTATAATTGTGCGATTCTAATTTTTACTCAGAATATATGAGTTATTAAATTTTATTTTGCGCAAAATATAATCCGAAATTTTAAAAAATAGAAATAGAAATAGAAAAACCATTATCGTATGAACCAAAACTAGAATGAGCTAGCTTTCAGTCTCAGTAACTTGCAGATACTAAATAATTTATTAGCATGAAAATTCGTAGCTCAATTTGTATAAACAATATGAGGGTCAGATTTAGCCACAATGACGGAGGCAGGGGCCGATGGGGCACGAGTCACTGTAATCAACAAGTTGATTGATGTGTTAGCATTTCTTAAAATATTAGATTCTGAATTCGGCTCTCGTCCTCTCTCTCTCTATCCCCTGCCTTCCTCAGCACGCTTATTAGAATAATAACAACGTTGTATAAACAAAAGAAAGAGAACAAAGTAGGAAATACTTTAATACTAATTTTTTTTCAAAGTACACACTTAAATTTCCAAGAGGGACATATATTAGTACCGATCTGCTTATACATCTTAGAATTAAATAGGTACTTGAGTGATAATTAGTAAACAAAATAAAAAACTTCAAAGCTAGTTCTATACGTCCTGGACCAGTGTCTTGGACAGTAAACATCATTTTCCTCGTTACTATAAAACCGCTTTGGATTTTTAGTCAATTTTAATTAATTTAATATAATGAATTTTTATTTGAATTTTCAACATTAGCTGGAAAAGAAAAAATGGCTACTTGCTTATAAATAGGAAGAGTTATAACATAAAATATAGGTGTGAGTGAAAAGAAAATTAGTCCAAATGGCTACTTCAAACTCTCATAACCATCTTTTCTATGCTTCTCTTCTTTATTTATTCCTTTTCTCCTCTTCAGGAAATAATGCATTTGCCTTTCAAGCAAAAAAGATTTCTCATCAATTTCTTCATTCCATCGAAGTTAGCAATTTGCTTCCATCAACTACTTGTAAACACTCTTCCAACGGTACGTATACTATAGTATAGTACGATCAGTTAGTCAAATTTATTATTATAATAGTTAAAGGCTAATTCTATTTGTTTCATTCGAGTATTTCAAGACAAATAGTATTTTATTTTATTTTTTCGACTAGCACAGTATATTGTCTATACTGAGTTTCGATATCAATTGCAGTGATCTACAGTTTACAAAATTTGACTCTGTATTATAAAATAAACATAAAATAATTAAGACTGTTGAATTTACAATTATATGAAATTTATAATACAGAGTTGATTTTTGTGGACTGTAATCTACTGAAATTGATCGTAAAACTCAGTATAAATAATCTACCGTGCGAATCGAAAATAAAATATAAAAAGAAAATAAAAATACAGCATGTCTCGAAGTTCTCGATGGAGAACTGTAGAATTGGCATGCATGTATAACCATTGTTATATCAGATCATGCTTTGATAAACAAACATATTTTTAAATGAAAATACATGTGAATTCTTAAAAATAACAAAATTACACTCGATTGTTAAAATTGAATAAAAAAGTTAGCTAATCCGTGTTGTATTATCCATTAATTTCTTACCAAAAATCTAACCATCAATTTACTTCCAATTCCAACATTATTCAGTTGCAAAAAATCCAGCAACATTGAAGGTGGTTCACAAGCATGGTCCATGCTTCCAACATCAAAATCCTCAACAAAATTCAAATTCTCCCAATGTCTTGGAGAATATTCTACTTGAAGATCAAGTTCGAGTGAAATCAATTCACTCAAGATTCTCCAAAACCTCAGCCACGGGCAATGTGGAGGAGACAAAAGCAACTACACTTCCGGCGGGAAAAGGTTCTACATATAGCATCGGAAATTATGTTGTTACAATAGGACTTGGTACACCAAAAAAGGAATTACCGGTCATATTCGACACCGGAAGCGTCCTTACCTGGTCTAAATGCAAGCCAGGCGTCGATGATTTGGATCCGACCAAATCCACCTCCTATTCCAACGTTTCTTGCTCTTCTCCGTTTTGCTCTT
>CATIWJ010176588.1:0-17387 GCA_949640765.1 Croton laevigatus | reverse complement strand
TGTAACCATAAGTTAATCTCTAAGCTTTTTGCATGGAACAAGCAAAGTAAGAAACATATATAAAAAGTACAAGTAGCTTTTTTTATTGACACAAGCTATTATGATATGCCTAATCATGGTTTTACTAGTGCAATTTTTTTTTATTATAAAGTGATATGCTTAATCACCATAAAATGAGAAAAGATAGACTTTGATAATAGGACCATATTTTACATAGGTCTCTTCATGCAGTAGTTTATAAGTATAAGAACTTGATAGTCGAGAGGGCATGAGAGGTCAATAAAAACCCAAGACTATTTGGAATGAGGTAATATCTAAAGATTTGCGAGTCTTGGATATCAATGCGAATTTGATTCATAACAAACTTGAATAGAGACATAAAATCAATGTCGTGAAAAATACCTAAGGCTTGTATGACTGCTTCATTATGTTTGCAGAGGTTAACCGTTGAATGATCCATACAATCAACCCCAACTTATTTGGGACTACGGCTTTTTTTTTCAATTTTACCTCAAAATTTATGAAGAATTTTTTTTTTTTTTATCAAACCTCGTCCTTCAAATCCTGGCTCATCAACCGATTTTGGATATAATTTTTTCTTTAAAAAATGAATGGATTGTCCTCTTACAATCTATAAAACATTCTTGTTGTAAAATAAAATAACTATTTTTTCAAAATATACTCAAATTTGTGTTTTGTGTATTTGGTAAAAGAAATGAAAAATAGGGAGTTAAATAATTATTAAAAAAAAAAACTAACACATGTTTTTCATGATAATTAAATAAGAAACGTATTTTACGTTTTCTTATAAGAGATGTTTAACTTTGTTTGACAATTACTTCGATATTGTAACCCCTTTGTTTTTGTCTCTTTTTTGAAGATAAACTTTAAGTCAACTTGCACGGTAAAGTTCTGGATAATGTATTTCATATAATTTCCTAACAAACAATATGAATACTCAGCTCGATGATAACTCAATCAGAATTGGCCAAGCTCTTCAAGTTAATTTCATAATGAATAAGCAGAGTTTGAGTTAGGCTTGAGAGTCGAGCATACCTGAAATTATAAACTACTTACAAGCTTACAAAATATAAAAATATTAAACTTTAGTTCGGTAAATGCCATTTCAATTTGATTCAAAAGATAAACAAACCTAATTTGAGCTAAGTTTTTAAACTCGATTAATGAATAAGCTAAACTCAAAACTAATTCACTAGCTCATAAATATATGTGTTCTCATGAACTATATTAAGTTTGTTAAAGAGCCTGCTTTATATATAAATATTTATAAAAAATTAAAATGGACGTCATTTAACTTATTGATTCCGAGATGGAACATACAAATTAAATCGAGTTCAAGTTTGACTAATTCTAAATTAGTCGAGTTTGAGCTTGATTAAATCTTTTCAAGCATATCATAACCAAATTAAAATTTGGTTCTATTCGTCTATAGTCATAACTATGACATACCGTAACGTATCAACTCCAAACTCGAGCTCAACCTTCGTGACTATTTATAAATGAACTAAAGTCAAGTTTATTTCTCAACCTCTAGCTTGAACTTCATAGAATTTTTTGAGTTCACCTTAATAAGATTAAAATTCATTTTTCTCAACTTGTCGATTAGTTAGATATGATCTTTCATAATTAAACTAGTTAAACCTCCGCATTTTACCACCATTTTTTCGTGTATAGAGTAGAATAATTAATCATGCCACGTCGGATCATTGTTTGTAATCTTCCTAACACAAATCATGGTAAATTGATTTTTATTTTTTAATTTTTTTTTAAATAAAAAGAAGAAATACTACTATTCATGACGTGTCAAGATATAGACAAGCATCTTTTTATCATGAAACGGCGATGGATATGGAATGGACCCCACAACTTGAAATTAGAACGTAATCCCGCACTTTGTCCATAACTACCAATGAGTTTTTTGCAATTGATAATAAATTTTTATTGGTCCACGTACCAATCTATGTGTCTAAAATGGATAATAATTGGATATACGTGTCATTTGGCTTCTTGTACATTCTTTCTCATTTTACTGCTATTTTTTAATTATCATATACGCGTCGTTCCAACATAATTAAGAGAATTTAATAGAATTTATTGTGGACACACTAAACAATTCTAGTCTATGTCTATCCCTCTTCTATTATATAAGTAAGAAATTCTTACCTGCACAAAGCCTAGGAAAAAAATTAGGATAAGACTAACTATTTGCGTAAAGCAGGAGGTAATGGCCTATGATAGTGTTGGATCCCATGTAAATGAATTACAGAAGTATTGAATTTCGTGTAGATTAAAATATATATTGTTGGAATAAATAAAAAATATATAATCTGAGAAATGTTCAGTTAAAAATGTTTAATTAAAATAAATTATGTGCTTTAAATTTAATTCTGTAGCATACTTTTTTTTTTTTTGTTAATTTTTAAAAGTATTACAAATCAAAGGCTAAAATTATGTTCAAGAATAACTTTTAAATAATTTTTAATATTTTAATAAGTTTAAAAGCTAAAATTTCTTTTTTATAGTATTTATTATATGAAAATTGAAATAATTTTTAGTTATTTAAATAATATTTTTTTAAAAAAAATAAACATTCTTAGCTTTACACACGGTGATTTGTAAATTGTTATAAAAAAATTATCTAATAATAATTATTTAAACTTAAACATGTAATTTTACCGAATATATTTTAAAAATTAAAAGATTATTCTTTTATAAACGTTTACAAAAGGGATATCAAAAAATAATTAATGTCTTGGCTAATAAGATGTGGAAGAGTGTTGAAAACCCTAAATTAGTCATTCATCACGCTACCAATAATTTAGTGACATACTAAAAAAATTAATGACTATAAACTTTTACATTTCAAGATAAGAACTTTAGAATTTTAGGTAGAAAAGAGTCTCGAATCACTCTATTCTAACACATTTTAAAAATGTTATGAAGATTATTTCAAATGAGTTTAAAACAAATGTCACTTATTATATTCCAATTTCTTTTTTTTTTTCTTTTTCAAATTAGACAAATAGTGTATAAGCAAATAATTATTTCCATTATATTATTTTATTCTGAAATTTTGGTACATAAAATATAGTAGCGTTAAAAAATTATAAGTTGCACTTGTCGACTAGTTTAGGCACTCGTTATTTGATTTTATAATATTTAAAAATTTTATTTAATTATATTTATTAATTATATATAAATTTAATTAAAAATTGTATTAATTTAAATAATAATATTAATCAAATATACAAATTTTTGCCATATTTTATTTTTAAAAATTTTACATTGGAGATATTTAGAGTGATAGAACTATATATATATATATATATATATATATATATATATAATAGTTTAATTTTAGAAATCATTCTAGTTTAATATTAGGAATAATATTATTAAAAAAAATTAAAATAATATTCCTTAATTCAATTAATTAATAATTAAAATAGTATTTCTTGATAGAATTTGATTTGAATACAATTGATTAATTATAAATAGTTAAATAGTATTTATTATTAGAATATGATTTAAATTTAATTAATTAATAATTAAAATAGTATTTCTTATTAGAGTGTAATTTAAATTTTATTAATTCATAATTTAATTATTATAAATAATTATATAGAAACAGTTTTACTCTAGAGAATAAAAAATTTTATAGGACCATATTGGCCGAAGCGAATGTCCCCATTCGCTCTTTATACTTATTATAGATAAATTATATAAAAATTACTAATATATATTTTCATTGTAATGTCCACATAATATTCTAAACATTTTATTACAACTTTTTTCTTTGAAAGACGACCAAATATTTTATTACATATGCTCCCATTGTTTATGTTATGATCCAATGTAGATATTTTTTAATTTCACTATAACTAATTAATGAATTAATTACTAGTGGAATAATTTAATTATAAAACATATTTATTTAAATTAGAAAAAATTTTAAATAAAAAGAGATTGATTTTAAATTAATTAATTTTAAAAAATATATTTTTATAATTATTGTAGGATTTAAATTTTCATCTATATAATTTCATTACAAAATGCTCTACTAGACTCACTAAACATATAGTTAGGGTCCAGCAGATTTGGTAAACTACTTACCCTCATGTCCAAACGGACAGAGTTCGAATCTCCTTTCTATATCTGGATGTGTGAGTAATATCTATATTTAGAAGAAAAAAAATCACTAAACATGAGCACTTATGTAAAAAAAAAAAATAAAAGAAAATGCTGCTTTTGTAATTATTATTTATGATAATAAGTAATGTTTATAACTATATATTTTAGTATTATTATTTTTACATTTTGTAATTTTGAATAAACACTTTTAAAAAAAAAAAAATTATTGTGTGAGATTCCAACCCTAATATATTTTGTATCTGTGGGCCGTTAAATAATTTTAAATACAGTTATGCCCAGTAACAACATGTGAAAAATCCAACTCTAATATATTATATACTGTTAGAGACATGTATACATTTGTGAAGAGACTATTATATAAACATTATTTAATTTTCAAACTGGCTAAGATTACACTTAAAAGAAAATTGCTTAAGGTGATCAAAGGACTGAAAGTGACGCTACATGCTAACACACATGAGGTTGCTTGCATTTTATAATTGCTTAAAAGGATATTATAAATTTCTTTTCTTTTTTTTTAAAAATAAAAACTTGTTATCTTGTACAAAGAAAGATAGAGAGAACTTATCCATTACAACACTATAAAAATGCAAACTCATTTCAACAATTCAACCTAAAGGAAAAAAGGAAAAGGGCAAAAAAAAGCTTTGACAAATAGCTTATTGCTTATATATAAAATAAAAGAGCTTTTCACTTATCTTCATCTTCTTCTTTTCTCTCTTTTTTCAAGAAACAGAACCCTTCTTCTTCTTCTTCCTTATCTTTTTTTCGGATCATCAATGGCTTCAAAGAATCTTTTTCATGCAAAAATAACTAAAAATAGTTACATTTTTGTATCTCAAGATTCTGATATGATTAGTTCTGATCATAATCTTTTTGAATTTGATGAATCTGATATTTGGAACAATACTAATAATAACAGTTCAGGTTCAGTTTCTCAGTTCGATTCCAAGAAAACCTTACCTAATTCACGTCAATCCAAGAAAGCAATTAATAATAATGGAAGAATCCGGCCACCGGTGACTTGCTCCGCCTCACTTCCGGTGAACATACCGGATTGGTCCAAGATTTATAAAGGAGGAAATCATCAAACAAGAAAGTCTAATCTTGATGGTCATCAAATTCAAGATCAAGAAAATCATGATTATTATAATTATAGTTATGATTATAAATATAATTATAATTATGATGATGGTGATGATGAAGATGATGGTGATGATGATGAAAGAGTTCCTCCACATGAATATTTAGCAAGAAGAAGAGGAGCTTCATTTTCAGTTCATGAAGGAATAGGAAGAACATTGAAAGGAAGAGACTTAAGGCAGGTGAGAAATGCAATTTGGAAACAAGTTGGTTTTGAAGATTAGTAGTTAATTAATCACTTAATTAAAGAGATTAATTAGGGTTCTTTTATATAGAGGATCATCAAAGGATAATTATAATTTTGTTTTTAAATAATATTGATGAGGAGGAGGAGAATAATTATGCATTAATTTCCTTCATATTTTGGTAGGGTTAATTAATGTTTTTGTATGTTTTTTTAATTATGTTGTTTGATATCATGTAGAGGTTGGTTAATTAATTAATTAATTAGCTAACTAATCCTTTCTGATTATTATTTGGGTTTTGAAGAATGTATAATCAGAGGATTATGTTCAATGATGATGATGAGTTTTGTAATTTTTAGATAATCAAGCATGTACTATAAATTGATTAATTAATTCAAATCAATCTCACTTATTTAATTAATTTATATAATTTTTATTTTTATTTGTTGATATAGTTAATCTTTTATCCACAAATAAGTTTCCCAATTATGGATGTTAATAAATGCTAGTGACTTTTTTTTTTTTTTTAAGCAGATGTATAAGTGCAATTAAGACACTTATTTGAAGAAAGAAGTATTTTGATTTTAGTTTCTTGATAATTATTTTTTTTAGAAGAATTTCTTGGTAATTAATACAATTTATTTAAGATTGAATGGAAAAGAAGTGAATAAGACTTCTTGGTGGGTGTGTAGTTGGCAAGAAAGCTACTTATTAGCTAGCTAGAACAATTCTTCAAGTAAAAAATTCATACTTTGATGTTGAATTGCAAATAATTGTCTATTCTTATAATTATGTAAGGATAGTACCATTTCATAGCACAAATTGTTATTTACAGAGTAAAATTATAAATTATGACATTGACAAATTTACGCTTACATTGTTGTTGAGATAAATAGTGAAACAATAATGGAGAGGTAATTCTGTCTGAATGATAAATTTTGCTATCGCGATAATGATATATTTAATTTTTAGAAATAGCACCGTCTTTATTTATTTTATTTTTATAATTTTCTTATTTTAATAATTTTTTTTGTTCGTATTGAGACATAAATTAAACCTTTTTTCTTTGAGGGCCAAGAGCCAAGACAAATAATAATTTTATACATGATATAATTAATTATATATGAGTTAGTGATATATCCAAAGTGATGATGGTGACACCAAAATATAATAAAATCGTAATCTAGATGCTTAAAAGAATCAAATATATTTCTTTTGTTATTTTAATCCAACTATTAAATTAGTATATGTTTGATTAATTAATTAATTAATTTCATGTGGGGTTCATGGATGGATATGATAGTGTTTGATGATTGCCAAAGATAATGAATTTAGGTCAATTGAATTCATACATGACTATAAAAAACAAATGAAGCACTTATTTTATTGATGGTTCTGCTTTTGATTTGATTAATAATTATGTAAATTTTTTTACTTCAATTGAAAAATGTTAGTCTTCGGTTTATCAGACGAACGGTGAATGCTATAATTCATTGTTAGTTAGAGTGGTAAATTATTTTGACCGATTATGAGGTTTAGTCAAATTTAACATGAGGTAATACATTTTTTATTTGACTAGACTTGAAAATCAATAAAATTACACACATTTAATAATAAGGGAAAAAAAAAGGGACAAAACATATGTAAATAGATTTCAATCCATCTTAGCATAAAAGGGAGAAAAATAGACCATACCTCTATTTAAAAGGTAAGGAGTCACAAGGTCCATGCATTGAATTTAGAATTTGAAATGAAATCAAATGAAACGTTTAAGTCATGTTTGATAGAATTCTAGAACGTTCATTTCGATAAAAGAAAATAAAAATTAATTAAAGGAATGAATAATACATAAAATTTTTATAATCCTACATTATTTTTTTCCTTCTATAATTTTTAAAAAAATATTGCCAATCAAAGTGTGGTTAATTCACGTAAATGGGTGTATATAGAGATTTCGAGCTTAATTTCTATCGACCACATTGTTGGCACCAAATTTGGTGGTTTAGGAGAATGTTAATCTTATTGTGTAGCCCACAATATTATACAACTTATTAGTGACCTACTCCATGTTAAATTTAAAAAAAAAAAAACCATTTCTTAATCTTCATGAATTTAAATCTTATAAATAAAAAATTATATATATATATATACATATATAATTTACAGTAAAAAATTATATATTTTGTACTTATAGTAAAATTACATACACTTTTTGTCACAGCCGAATTTGTAACTATGTAAATAGTGTAGAGTAGAAAAAATATTAAAATGAAAATTTATAAATATTTAGGGACTAAATGATAATTTTGTATATTAATCAGAGGTAATGTAAAATATGAATAAATAAAGTTGAAAATAAATTTTGAAAGAATTAAAAGATGAAATTCGAGATACTTAGTTTTTCTTCGGAAATATTCGGTATGGAAATTAAGAAAAAAACCCCACGGATGGCATTTTGATAATTTTGCAATTTTATAAATAACGAAAAGTTAGGAGATATTTTGGAAATTTTGAGTGGACATTTAACTTTTTTTTCTTAACCATTGGATTTAAAATTAAGAAATAAAAATAAAAGAAAAAAAATTATTTTTGGGTAGATGTTGTAGAGAGAAAAAGAAGAAGGGAGGCTTCTTGGAAGCCAAATTTAATTCTTGGTGGCCAAGAGTCATTTTTGGCCTTTGGATGGGAAAAGAAGAGGAAAAATAAGGGCCATTAGATGAGTAATTGAAGAATAAAAATAAATCAAAAATAAAAAGAATTATGGGTGACAGATTAAAATTAAAGTTAAGGAAAGAGAAAAGGGAAAAGAAAGAAAGAAAGAAGTTCTTCCTTTTCCCTTGTACCACAAGAAGAAGGAAGAGAAAAAGATGAGCTCCCTTGCATCCAACACATGATTTAGCTTTCTTTTGCTTAAGTAATTAAAGACTAGTGATTATTTAGGGAAGAAAATCATGTATATGTATGCATTTCCGGTGACCAAAATGAGATTTTGTAGAGAATGATCACCAATAAGAATTAGTTAAAGAAAAAGATGCGGATTTAAGTAAAAATATATGAAAGAATGCATGATTAAATATTAGTAGCATGTAGCAGAAAATTTTATATATATATGCGGAGAAATAATTATAAAAAAATAAATAGAAGATTTTAAGTAGGAATAAGTTAGAGAATGAATTAATAGAGTAAAAATTATGATATTAGATAAGTGTTCTTATTTTATGAATATGAATTTGGTAGGAAAACAAGAAGAGAAGAAAGAGGAAATAAAGCGGAGAGAAGAAAGGTAGAGAAGAAAGAAAAAAATAGGAGGTTTGGTACTTTAACTTCGAAAAGCTTATGCCTTCACATATATATGAATTTTGCTTCTTGAATTTGTCATTTGAACTTGAATATATGTGTGTTGGGGGAAATAATCTTTTGGTGTGTGGACACCACATAGGCCGAACCACCTAAGGGAATTCGGCAAAAACAGCGTTGTTGATAAATAAGCATTTTCATGTTTTCCCACATTAATTTTTTTTTTTTAGTAGTATATTAAATGAGTTATTCCATTATATATTAGAAGAGCTTTTTTAATAGTACATAAAAAAAAGCAAACTAAGTTTATTTTACGAAAATATTTTAAGTACATAGAATGACTAATTCATTTTTCTGTACTAAAAGTTAATGCATTAAAACTAGATTTTTACTATTAAAAAAGAAATGACTATAAATTTAGTTATGTGTACATTTTATTTGATTATTACAAGATAATATGAATTGGTGATTAAATGATGAGAAGTGAATTATATTTGGAAGATGAGGAAAACTAGTTATGAATCATTCATGAATGGTAACTAGTCAAAAATAAAGTTCATAATGCTCTATTTAAGAATGGTTGAACTAGTGAGATAAGGATATGATGTATTATATTATTATCATCGCAATATTGTCTATCATTATATAAACTCTTGCTAAAACCATTGAGATATTGAATTGAGATTATTATAAGTACTTCCGCTACTCCATACAGTTATCATACAGTTATCCATACAGCGAACTTTTTCCATTTGTTCACCTATATGCCAAGTAGAGCTACTTAAATAATAAAGATTAACAAACGTGATTGTCTTGTTTTTTCGATTTTATTTCTTGATATGCTTTGTGAAAATTTTCTGCGTATCTTTAAAGGAAGTTTGTTTTCAAAATTTATTACTTTTCAATAGTTAAAATACCCATCAAACACTTGTTGCTCAGCAAGTTATATGTTTAACTTGCGGGTAAAAGGAACATGCAGTGAAATCAGTTCAGCAATCTCTCAGTAGCAAGCTAGCCAGCATACACTTGGGTAGTTATTTAGTATCTTATTATGAACTAGTTTCGGCATGTACATAAAAGTTTCAGTTAAAATAGACACTAGTATTATCTATGTAAAAATAATTATTAGAATTTAGTCTATACATGAATTAATGATAGTTGTAAATGCATGAATTAATGATAGTTGTAGTAGAATTATATGCTTAATTATTATATTTTGTGGATGATTGTGATTGGGCTTGGTCTTATTGGGACTAGATTATGTGTTCAAATAATGTGGTAAATATGTATGTTTGATGAGAATATGAGATAAAGAAATCTGTCATTTAACAAGAAACTAGAGATTTCTGAAATTATCTTACGATTTTGACTCTGAATTTATCTAGGATATCAGCATTATTTGGTAGGGTGGTAGAAGACTTTTTTATATTTCTATGTGTTAGCTACCCATAGTTTTTTGAACCATTTTATTTAGAGTCATAGATTATAAGTTATAATTAAAATAGTAAAAAGTATGCAGTCTGAATTTCAGACCATACCCTTCAAAAGAGTGAATTATAAACGACAAGATAATTCACTGCTAATAAATTTATTTAGATAAGCATATAAGAGGCTTTATACTTTTAATACGAAAAACAAACTTTTTAAACAGTAAAAATATGATTATAAATGCATATGTGATTTGAACAATAAATATGTTTACCAATTAAATAAAGACATAAGATATTTCATAATAATAAAAAACCAAAGTAACTAAAAATTAATTTTAGTACCATTTATTATGGTAGCAATAATCTTAACAAAATAATTATATGTTTTTTTTACATAATATTTAAATTGTATTCTTAAACAATACGACGAATGATGGAATATTATTCACTTTCTTATAATTTATCTCACAATATTTTTTGAAAGAGCCAAGGAGATATTAGATAGGGATTTAATTTATTCATCATATATTTTTTGAGTTACCATAAAGTATCTTTAATTTCAAAAATACTAAAACTTATATTTCATAACATTTTAATAAAATTTAACATTAATTAATCTGTACTAAATTTTAATGAAAAAAAAATACGAAATGATACTCCAATAGTAACTAAGAACAATTAATGTTCAAATTTTATCATTAACCGTTATATAAACAACTAATTTTGATGTAATATGATTGTAAGTCTCATCACCTGAATAAGGGATCCATTCTTAAAAGAAGACTTACTAAGTGCCATGATGAAAGTGCTATCCAGAGATAGCCTTGAACCTGAACCTCTGCCCCAAGCTACCTCTACTTTTATTTCTACCTTTACTTCTACCTTTATCTTTACCTCTAAGCTTCTTCTATATATGAGACTCTTACTAGGTTAAGGGGAGAGATCGCCCTCTCAAATGACCGCTCCATTGGATTGATGGGCCTCGAAAGTTTACAATCCACTCGGGTCTGGCCTCACGGCCATTAGGTCACTACCACTCACATGGCATAACCCAAATTCTCCGCGTGACATCATCCCGTACCATGTCCCATACCACCTACTGCTGATGTAACAATAATATAATAAGATAACGATGAAATTAACCTTAAAAAACACAATAATCTGTCTTTGAGTATAAACTTTGGAGGTAATAATTAATAAAATATCAAGAAACAAGCGGCGTTAGGTGCTTGGTTATATTTGTTTTCAAAATTATGATACGATTTCTATCTAATCTAATAATGTAACTAGGTTGCGTAAAGAACATGAATAAAATAAATTAAACTCTTTGGACCACAACGTATTAAATACATTATTTACACCATATATATATTTGAAAATATTTACACCACACATATATTATATTATAAAATTAAAAGTTAAAAATACAATGTTTCACGTTATATTTCATTATTTTATGGGAAAAAAATAAAGAGGTTGCTGTCTAAAACGAGGAAAAAAAAGATAAAAAAGAGTATTCAAAGAGAATTTGGCTGTCTTTTAGTTTTTGGTCACCATTTAAAGGGTTAATATATATTTTGCTCCCAAATTTTTGTCAAAAATTTATTTGGCTCTTTTATTTGTTTTGGAGAGCCACTTTGATCCCTGAATTTTATAAAAAAATTCACATTTCAGTCCTTGCTCAGATTTAAGAAGACGTGTATCATACAAGCGCTATGACATGGTATAAATTAATAACCATATAGGCCAGGATATGATAAAAACTAAATGTGACATTTTAGTTTCTAATGTATTTATTTAATTTTTTTTAAAAAAAAAAAATTGGACATAATTTAGGTAATTAACAAATTTCATCAAATTTTATGAGCAATAAATCTAGTGGAAGACATAGAATCTACATATGTTTTCGGGCAATAGTTTTATCAATTCTCAATCTGTAATTTTAGCTTTGAACTTAAAACAATATTGATAATTCAGAATTTGATAGTATTATTTCGTGATTGTAAGTCTATTTTAAATCATTGCTCATATATCTCAGTTGTATGGGTTAATCCAAGGACGTAGGGAAATGGGCTATAGAGCATTGCGTCCATGGAAATTATGATATGTATTATTGAAATGAATAAAAAACATGTGTTCTGAGAGTGGTTAAGTAAAAAATACTTATTATAACAAGTTATATGCCCTCAGTTTAATCATTAAAACATACATTTATTGTCATTTTCCGCCAATTTTTTTTGTTGGCCTCAAAATTTGAGCCTTTTCACTTAAAGGCCGTCCACATCATTGGGTTAATCATCATGAAATTGAAGGCGCTCATTCTTTTACAAGAGCTTCTACCTGATTTAAATTTTAGGAAAATATTCCAACTTATCTTTCTCGTTTCTATGGTAATACAAGTTTTTGCATTTTTCTTCTGAAAAAATAAATGCAATATCTATTGTGGCATTTTTTCCATTCTCAATTTCCTATTCACAAGATATTTAAATCAATTATTTTATTCTTAAAATATTTCTTTTGTCTAACTTAAATTTAAATAATTTTATTTTTACAATTAAACAATAGATTGTATATTTATATACGGTTGATGTATTTTACATTCCATATTTAATATACTTCATAAATTTGACGGTTGGTCCTTGATTTGCAAATGATTATGTTTAATTTGGAAATTTTCTACTGACTGTTCGGGTGGTTTTTGAATTTTCGTTTGGTATTGCTTTTATACTTATTTTTATTTCAAATTATATTATTTTAAAATTATTTATTTTTTTCAAAATGCTTTTTGAAAAAATATTTATAAAAATGATTATATAAGATATTTTTTATATAAATTGTTACTTATTAAAATTTAACTTCTGGATTACAGAGATTGGATTGGATGCAAACAAACAAAGCCTGTTTCCACAATAATACAAATTTCAGGCCCACTACAAAACATTGGAGCAAGCATTATCTATTTAAAATGGTGAAATGCAAGTAAATAACATGTTTTTTAGTTTGATTTAATAAATAGTTCAAGTTTCGAAAAATTATAAAAAATAGCACTTTTTTTTATTTTTTCTTAATTTTTTTTAAATAAAATAAAATTAAAAAGCATTACAGATTCCGGTCGTCGGCAAAAATTTCAACAACTGGAGAAAATACTGGCCAAATTCCGAAGTCCAATAGAAGGTTGGTTGGAGTAAAATCAAGGTCTGGCGAAATAAAACATATATATAATTCCATGTAATAATTGGGGATGAATGGATGTTCTTAAATATTTAAATGAAATGAAAATTTAGGAATTAAAAAATAATTACATTAAAAAATCATTCAGCACTCTTCTAAATCGGACAAAAAAACCTTTAAATATGAGCTTTTTTCCTTTCCCTGCTTGAAAACCTCAAAAATAAGTGTTAGGGCTACAAAAAAAATGATAAATCTAAAACTAATATAAATAGATAATAAAAGTGAAAAAAGAAAATGGGCTACTGCCGGCCAAACGAAGGCTTGAGTTCTGCAAGAGGAAGAGAGAAAGTAACTAGACAATATCTTTCCAATCCAAGATCAAAAACAACCTCACAAATGATTGATATCTTTAGACTATCAATCCCATTCATATTTTTGTGAATGAAACGATTAATTGCATTCATCTAAAATAATAGCTATGCACAAATTTCATCACTAATTATTTACAAAAATCAACGATGATCTAAACATATCTCAATCTCCTATTCGAATTTTCGTAGCTAAATCAAAACTACTCAGTTTTTGAATCTATCCATGACTAAAAGAAAAAATTAACATTGGTACGTATCTCGTTTTTTATTTGTTTAAACGATAATTAAACTTACTCCTCCCTCTATAAAAAGCACTTAAACCCTTTCCCATTTCTCATCAATCATCCCAAAAGAAGAAAGAAGACTGTTCTTAAATTCCTCAAAAATGGCATCAAAGGCTTACCTTTCATTGCTTTGCTTCTTTCCATCAACCTTATTTTCTTTAATATCGCTCAAGCTGTCAATTGCACCATTGTCATCTCAGAACTGGATGTTTGCGACTTTATAAATGTATTATCAAAACCAAGTGATAATTGTTGTAACCTTCTCAAAAAGCTTGGTCTTCAGGATGCCATTAATTGCGCTTGCGCAGCCCTTGACACTCCCCCAGGAGCTATTTCTGCTGACCTTTCTCCAATCTTCAGGAGCTGTGGAGTGGGTGATCTTAGTCAAATTCGTTGCTCAAACACCAAAAACTAGCACTCCAAATATGCAAATAATATATATATAAATAAAGGTGTGATCCATGTATGTGTAATGAATAATGAACAAGCGTTTGCAACAGTTAGATGTGGTCCAGTTCGGTATGAAAATGTTGTTTAAGGGAAATGCTTCCCCTTATTGTTAGCCTATTATAAAATAATTGTGTTGTGTTGTTTTATAACTATATGATCCATATGCAGAAGTGTAGCATGCAATATTATCTCTGTCCATTAGTGACTTTCTATTTATCTAAAAGAAGAATATATTTTCACTTAACTCTTAAAGAAAACTCACGACTAAGCAGTCATAGATTAGCAATGATGAGCTAAAAATATTTCCTACCGCAGTTTGCATAGCTGATCTGTCATAAATCAGCAATGGTGAGCCAAAAAGATCCCCTGCACATCGTAGCTATAAGCTGAAGGTAATCAGTTACAGAATATGTCTATAGCTAATTTCTACATTTTGCACTAATATAGGAGCTGGTATTGGTAAATTAACATTATTGAATATTCAAAGAATTTATTTTCAAATTTTTTATAATTATTTTCTTGTGCCTCATTAAACGATGGATCTTGTGTGAAAATTATAAACCATGTGTGGAGTAATTAAGATATCCTTACATTTGCTAATTGTTGAGATCAAATTGAAAGTTAAACATTCTTAAACTCAAACAAGTTTATTGACCCGGCTCGTGAGCCTATTTAAAACAATGTTGTTTTAATTTATAAGTCCAAATCCAAACTCGAACTCATGTTCATAAGGGTGAGCTTTTTTTTTTCTCTCTCTCTTAATTCGGCCAAATCTGGTAAATTTAATTCGGGTGAGAATAATCAACCACTAGAACTCCGACTGTGTAGTCTATTGAAAAATAATACTGACTGTTTCTTATTACTATATTGACCGGAGTTTGCATTCTCTCAAACTGCTAGAATTATTTCAGCAACCAAAGATCTATTTCAGTATTGTTATGTGCTCCTCATAATCTAGAAGTAAAAATTCCCCAAAATATCTACATGTTTTTGCAACATAAAAAACATATAAATAAATATGAACACATAATCAAGCAACTTAACAACAAACAATCAACAGAATATGGACGCCAAAAGGATTTCATAGCAACATTAGACACAAAAAATGGGTACCTGGAATAAATTCTTTCATTTGATCAATACTGGAAAGAGATTCTAGCTAGTGAGATCTGAACATGATACCATTTTTCACTGTGCGTCATCCACAAGATTTTTTATATAATCTGGGGATCTTAATCGACCTGATCATCAACCTGCAAAATTTAGCATCTGCAGAATCTTACACACAAAAGCCAAGAGATGGAACTTTTGGATTCAAGAGGAAAGAAATTAATGCATTTTTTTTCCTCCTCAACTTATTCTGGCAAGGGCAAAACATACTAATATACTATATCTGTTTTCGAAAAAAAAAAGGAAAAATACTAAAGAACATAATTGCATATTAAAGAACTACAGTAAGTTCTGAAAAAACAAGAAACATAACAAGCCAAGTTCATTCAGAGCACAAAATAAGAAAAGAAATTCACTTGGACTTCTTTTCCTCTTCCCTCATTTTATATTTTTTGTCTTCCTCCTTCATTTTCTTCTCCCACCTCCTCTTCTTGTAGGCCAACAACATATCTGGCATTCGCTGCATCAATTTGGCAGTGTTTTCCCTTTTCTCTGCAGATATTCTATCGCACTTATGCCCCTTCATCTTTGTTCTCATTTCTTTCCTCTCTGGATCATATGGCCAATCTTCCCCAGCAAGGAGAACTTCCTTCCGAAGTCTTGCTCGTTGACGACCACTAATTTGTAGCGGCGTCCATGCTCCTAGATTCCAGTAACCCCATACACCTTTGGCTAGCTCATCTTTATGCTTTGCTAACTTTTCCTTCCATGGGTACTGGTACTCAGAAATGGCCTTTGCTGCAGTTTTCACAACTTTGTTTGCCATTAAACTTCACTGAAACAAATAATCAGCAAAATAACACTTCAATCATACATTTGCACAAACAAATCAGAACAAAGCATGAAGACTCAATCAAATTTTAAGAACCCGATTACCAAATTCTCAATCTATATTATAAGAGTAAAATAGAGCCAAATTAGAAATTGGATTGCGTCAGATTATATTAATGTGCTAGCTTAATCACATTTCAATTGCCTTTTGAAACTTCCATAGTACTATCAATTAAACCTAATATCATAATCAGAATCTGGAAGAAACATAACTGTTGCTAATAGTTCGAAGGAAACAAAATCCTAAAACTAAGAAGACCTAAAACGTGAAATCTCTGCAAAACTAAATATTGCACGGAGTATATAGAAATTTAAGAAAAAAACACATACGGAATTCAACGTAAAGAAGCTCGAACTAAATTAAATCTCAAATTAAGCTAATTTCTTTCGTTATCAAATGAATTAATACACAAAGGACTTCGAAATCGGATTAATTCCTAGAAATTTTTTTATATTAAAGTAGTAAAGATAAAATGAAATTTATAGATTGAACAATAGCTAACACACCTCACAAGAGCTTATCGGAGATGGTCGCATTCACATTCGCAATTCGCGAAAAAAGGACCGGCGGCGGAGAAATTTGAATCGAGGTAAATTAAGCTGAAGTGAGCTCGGCTGCTCAGTCTGCTCTGCGTCGTCGTTTGGTGGTTACTATGTCGCGTAGTTTGGTTCAGCCCATTTATTATCCAAAATTATCACTCTCTTATTACTCTCTTGACTTAATAGTTGAGGAGGTTTTTGAGGTAGTGAATAATAAATTATGATAAAGTTGACAGTAACGTTTGAATTTTAAGATTTTTTTCATTAAATAATTGAAATAATAATAATTGTGCTCTATATAAAAAAACTGTGAATTAATTAAAGGTGAAAAATTAAAATTAA
>CATIWJ010176491.1:0-26384 GCA_949640765.1 Croton laevigatus | reverse complement strand
TTGAATATTCTTTAGTTGGCTGCTCGTGTTCAGTCTTGCCTTGTCTAAAAGATATTCTCCTTCAAAGGCTAGAAAGGAAGCCTCATACAAACTTAAAATTCCTTTTGTGTCCACTTCTATTCTTGGTAGAATTTTACCATTCTGGTCCATGAAATCTTTCAAAATTTCTGTTTATAAAACATAAAATTACGAGAAACAAGGTTATTAGTACCTAGGTATATTAAGTCAATTGGGGTAATGAACCCATCAGAAATGTATTATATATGTACAAGTAAAACGAAATTTAATTTGGCAAGTTACTTGTTTCAGACCATGTAGTAGTCCATTTGGTCCCTGATTTGAGTGCCAACCTTCAAATACTTTTCCTTCTAACAACTTTGTTCTTTTTTTTTAAATGAAAAATAACACTTTTGTTCTTATTTTTTCTAGCTTATAAATATTTTGAATTTAATAGATTTCACCCAATTTTCATATTGAATCATTTTTTTTAGGAAATATTCAATCAAATTTTTATCATATGCTTTTTTTTTTTAACGTAGGCATATATGCTTGTTATTTGTTGGAATAAAAAGATTACTAGACTGCTTCCAAAAATAATTTAAAATAATAAATTATTAATTACATAAAATTTATATATGATATGAAAGTGTAAATTTAACATTCTAATTTTGGACCTCCCTCGTCAAATTTTTTTATTACATTAATGCTTCTATTTCCTTTAGGAAAAAAAAAAAAAGGAAAAAAGCAACAAAGAACATTATAGTGTAGTGTTAGAAGAATACCTTGAGAAACAGGAAAGCCATGTTGCCTGAGAAGCCTAAAGGTGAGAGCAGCTTGATACAAGTTTTTGTGATTAAGTTGTTGTTCGAAACACGAAATACCTTGAAGAATTTTTTTAATGTCATTTTGAAAGCGATGACCTAAACCTAACCTTTGAATGTCATCAACCATTTCAAGAATCTCTAATGCCTCTGTATCTTCTCTGCTAATCCTACATCTTATCTCTTCTTCCAATTTCTTTGCCATTTCTTTATAACACATTTGGTCCTACAAATTCCACAACAAAAAATTACTTCTTTAATATATGTAAATTAAACTATAAACTATTTCTATTACCGCATTAATATTATTTAAGGACTGCAGAAAATTGAAGGTCCATGAAGTTGGTTGATAATTTGCAGACTTTCTTTGAATTGGCGGTTGAGTTACATGACTACTTATGATTAACGTATTAGAGGAAGGTTTGTTTTGTAATGGGTGAATAGAAATGGCTGACATTTTTGAATTTTGTTGAATTTGCATGAAATTGAAGGTCCATGAAGTTGGTTGATAATTTGCAGACTTCCTATGAATTGGCGGTTGAGTGACATGCCTACTTATGATTAATGTATTAGTGGAAGGATTGTTTTGTAATGGGTGAATAGAAATGGCTGACATTTTTAAATTTTGTTGAATTTGCATGAAATTGAAGGGGATATATATAATATAGAGAGCAAGAGGAAGCCATTTATTGCCAGCAGGCGGGCCAGGCTGGGGTTATGTGACAACCAAACGCAGAATATGAATTTGGCGCATATTTTTGTTATTTTAAAGATTTATTTTTTTCATATCTTATATATGAATTGGACGGAGGAGAAGATTTGATGATTCAAACGATAGGAAGATGATTGAAGTAGACTGATGATTCTGATGGCTACACCTCTTCATCGATGAAGACAGAGAGGGAAAAAGAATATAACAACACATGTTATAAAATGGTATTTGCAAGTGTAACAATAACTTAAGGTTGGAATTTTCAACCCCAATACAATAATTTATCTTAATTTTTTTTTAAAATTTAAATCCAAGTTTTTTACTATTATACATAAATTTAATTTTTTTTAATAATAATTGAATTAAAAATGAATTAAAATTCCTACAATAAGTGAATTAAAATACGTTTTTAAAATTATATATATATATATATATATATATATATATATATATATTGTATATTAAATCGAAATAATTAAAAATATATATATAAAATCTTTATTCAAATATATTTCTCTACACTAGTTGTAAACTAAATAGTTTTATGAATTTCTATCACACTTTATTACGATATTAAATTTTTATAAAGCTCCATAGTGATGTTAATTAGGAAAATATGGACAAAACTCTCGCGCCTAACTTCTCGCCCACTCATTTTCTTTTATTATATATATTTTTTCAAATATGGGAGGATTGAATTTTTTACTCACTGTTTTAATTTTCAAGATTATTTAGGTAAAAGTTGATGGATAATTAAGAGAAAAAAAATTGCCTCCATCCAACTAGGAAGACCAGTATGTATGATTACATTTTATAATATGTGAACATGTACAATATTTTTTTTCATCTCAAAAGGACGGTCCTTTCCTTTATTTGCCACATCCTTATCCCTCCAATTTACATTATTTGCGACACATTATACCACATATTTAAATCATGTAAAAAGTTAAGCCTACCTTGTACGTCTTGCAGCTGTATGAAGGGAAATGCTATCCAATTATACCACATATTTCATGCGAATGTCCTAGGTGCAATCATGAATGCGTTTGAAGGATTTGGATGCAAGTATCCAATCCGACCATTGCCAATATTGAATCATAAGACCGTCTGCAATGCATGCACCTTATCCCATTTTGGCTTGGAAAGTGACTTTACTCCAACAGTAGGTTTAATTTACTTCAATTGGTATGTTCTCAACAGTAAGACCATCTCCGGTCATTCGTCAAAAATTTCTCTAAAATGGAGACTCAAAATAGAATATTTCTAAAAGATATCATCTTTATTTTATCTCAACTTCAACCATTCTTCAAATTTCAATCTTCAAATAATAAAATACTAATATTTTTATTTACTTATAAATTATTTTGGTTACTTGTTTATCACAAATAAAAATAAATTCATTTATAATACACATATTAATATCTTAACATAATTTATTTAATAATATTTTTATTATATAAAAATAAATATTTTACATATATTTAATTTTTTATTTACATTATGAGACCCAAATTTATTATTTTATTTAATTCTTAAAAAAAAAAAAGAAAGCATCTGCCAAAAAAATAAAATAAAATATCGTGAACAATAAAATGGAGAACCGGATTTGGATCTCCAAATTTGGAGACCAAAATATGGATCTTCAAATTTATTTTATTGGAAAATGTAAAATAGAGAACCATTAGAGCTCAAAATCTCTATAATGACTCCCCGTTGGAAATGGCCTAACACATTAAATATGAAGTGGCCCTGATTACACATCAACAATGTTGAAATAATTTTTTTTTTATGTAGGAGGTTGTGTTAAGTTTAAATAAAATAAATTAAAATAATATAATATTAAAAAGAAAGAATAATATAAAGAAAATAATTTTTTTTTTATTATAAAATATGGTGTTATGGCTGGAGTAATTTACACCATTTTGGTGTTTTACTTCATTTTGATTCAAAAAATGGTGCTAAGGATTGGATGGTCTAAAATATACAAAATGCTAGGTATAGCAGTTTAAAACGAATTTAAATTATTAGAAATTTTTTTTTTTGTTAATAGTTAAAATACAAAGGGTCGGGGATAATATGGGGTTTCAATCATCCCTAAAAATATAAGACATTACATCGATACCACTAAAACAAGTAGTTCACTATAATTTGAAACTTGATAAAGGAAAAAAAACATTCCTTTAGAAAATATGGATTGTAAATAAACCGAGTTGAGCTAAATCGAGTTTCGATCTTATCAACCTAAGCTTTAAAAAAAAAAATTAACAGATCTCAAATTTAAACTTTAATATTACATTTGAATTTGGCTCATTTAAAAATAGCTAAGTTATGACTCAAATTGTGTTCGAGTCGAGTTTTGGCTTGATTAATCAAAATAACATTGTTTGGTTAATTCTTTTATATAAATCTCATTAGTCATTTTATTCATATAAGATATAAGTACAATTCATTATAAAAATACATAAATATAAGCAAATGAGAAATATAGTAATAAAATTAATAGTACTAGAAAAAATGAAATTCATACATAAATCTTTGATTGATTTGACAAAAGAGCTAAAATCTGCATCTTTACGTGCTCCACTTGGTGGTTATTAAGATACGATCTAATAATAATCTAAAATCAACAAACAACTCTAAGTATGACGAAGTATTTAATCTGCCAATTGCATTAAAAACTAAAAAGACTTTGTCCTAACCAACAAAAACTACGATAATTCATTTAGATTAGATTATGTCTTCACTTAATACAACTCAAAAGCCTGATCACAATCAAGTTATATCAATCCTTACTTATATCAATTCGACTAAACAATTACGGATTTAGCCTAGTTGATTAGCTATGTTAATTCCTATTAAATGAACAACGGATCCTTTTTAATCAAATAACAGGAAAAAAAATACTAAAGATATATTTTCTCAATAAGCCACAGAAAAGACATAAATGTAACATCAAATTAAAGAGTATTGAAGTACATTAAGGTCTCATAATCATTAAGAACTTCAATCTTGAATTAACCATTGACTGAAAAAGGGACTTAGCGACGTATGGCCATGAAAAACGCTACTCTTCTTGAGAAAAATAAACCTAAAAACGTAACTGTTGAGGGTGGAAAACAAAATCCGTTCTAAAAGACCTAAATTGTGCTTATATAATGATAAAATTGGGCTCCACATAAATATAACAAAATTGGGCAGCAAAATAATGTTTAAGTCTCCTTCCTAAATTGTAATTCAGGCCTAAAACGGCTGTTAAAAACGTGGCCAATTGAATTCTAGTCCGCAGTGCTTTCTTGATCAGTTAGCCTTAGTCGAGGCTAACTCTTGGCAGCGTAAAAAACATTCATATAGCTTTTAGCTTCAACTCCAATGTTCCAAAACTCGATCAATTATACTCTTTTTGTTTCCTTTTTGTTAAATCTAACGATTCCTGATCAAAATAAGAAAACTAAAAAAAATTCCACAATTAAACATAAGAAATATCAAATAAGCACAAGATTAAGAACTAAAAACATGTTGCATTTGCAAACTATTAGTTTTTAAGTGGTAATATTAAAAAAATGTATATTTTAACTTCCATGTGTGAAAAATGGTGTATATTTGATATTTTTCTTATTGTCAACATCTATAATGTGCATAGAAAAGGGGCTACAAATGTTATGTAATCTAATATATTACCTGGGATGTTAATGGTCACTTTTATATTTAAAAATTTATGTGTTTGGCAACTTTTTTAAAAACAAAATAAAAGGGGCTTCAGTTTTTAAAATTTATTTGGTTTGGGCCAATTTAAATTTCTGGTGACATTATTGTACTGGTTTTTCAATTTAAGATAATTGCTGAAAAGTTTAGGACTAAATTATGACAAACTCTGTACTACTATATATGTGTGAAGTCGTATGGCTATAATTGTCCTTTTATGGTAGAAGTAGACGACATAATTTTGGGAAGAGGGAATACAATTTGATTGTGAAGTTGCACCAATACTTTCAGAGTCTCATTTTAGAAGCAAGCAGTTCAAATCAGGCTACCAAAATAAACGCCACACGTTATACACTGGCATTTGCATGTGTAACATCCCCGATAGATTAAGGTTGGAATTTTCAACCCCAATACAATAACTTATCGTAATTTATTTTCTCAATTTAAATTCAGGTTTTTTATTGTTATACATAAATTTAAATTTTAAATAATAATTGAATTAAAAATGAATTAAAGGAGTAAGTGAATTGAAGGGAAAGTAAATTAGTAAAAAATAATTTTACACTAGTCGCAAACTAAAAATTTTATGGATTTTTATCACACTTTATTACTATATTAAACTTTCATAAAGCTCCATAGTAATGTTAATTAGGAAGATCATGGACAGAGCTTTCGCGCCTAACTTCTTTTTCACTCATTTTCTTTTATTATATATATATATATATATATATATATATATATATATTTTTTTTTTTTTAAATATGGGAGGATTGAATTTTTGACTCATTATTTTTAATTTTTGGGATTATTTAGGTAGGTTGATGAATAATTAAAAAAAAAACTTACCTCTATCCAACTAGGAAGACCAAATATATGATTACTTTTTATAATATGTGAACATGTATAATATTGTTTTTCTTGGGGCAAAAAAAAAAAAACAATTTTCATCTCAAAAGGACGGCCTTTCCTTTATTATCCACATCCTTGTCCTTCCAATTTACATTATTTGCGACATCCTTATCCCTCCAATTTAAATCATGCAAAAAGTTAGGCCTACCTTGTACGTCTTGTAGCTGTATGAAGGTAAATGTTACCTAATTATACCACATTTTTCATGCAAACGTCCTTGGTGGAATCATGAATGGGTTTGAAGGATTTGGATGCAATTATCCAATTACCTAATTATACCACCTTTTCATGCAAACGTCCTAGGTGGAATCATGAATGGGTTTGAAGGATTTGGATGCAATTATCCAATCCAACCATTGCCAATATTGAATCATAAGACCATCTGCAATGCACGCACCTTATCCCATTTTGACATTAGAAAGTGGTTTTACTCCATCAGTGGGTTTAATTTACTTCAATTGGTATATTCTCAACAGTAACACACTAAATATGAAGCGGCACAGCAACACTGTTGAAACAATGTTTTTTTAAAGTAAGAGGCTGTGTTAAATTTAAATTAAATAAATTAAAATAATATAATATTAAAGAGAAAGAAGAATATAAAGAAAACCATATTTTTTATAAAATATGGTGTTACGGCTGGCGTAATTTATACCATTTTGGTGTTCTACTTCATTTTGATTCAAAAAATGGTGCTAAGTACTGGATGGTCTAAAATATACAGAATGCTAGGTATTGCGGTTTAAATCGAATTAAAATTATTGGAATTTTTTTTTGTTAATAGTTCAAATAGAAAGTGCTAGGGATAATATGTGTTTGAATCATCCCTAAAGATATAAAACATTACATCGATACCACTAAAATAAGTAGTTCACTATAATTTGAAACTTGGTAAAAAATAAACATTCCTTTAAAAAATATAGATCGTAAATAAACCGAGTTGAACTACATCGAATTTCGATCTTATCAACCCAAGCTTTAAAAAAATTTTAACAAATCTCAAATTTAAACTTCAGTATCACATTTGAATTTGGCTCATTTAAAAATAATTAAGTTATGACTCAACTTAATAAGTCTAAATGCATTGAGTTCAAGTCGAGTTTTAGCTTGATTAATAAAAATAACATTATTTTCTTAACATTTTATATAAATGACATTAATCATTTCATTCATATAAAATATAAGTACGATTTATTATAAAAATACATAAATTTGAGCAAATGAGAAATACAGTAATAAAATTAATAGTACTAAAAAATGAAATTCATACATAAATCTTTGATTAATTTGACAGACATAAAATCTACATCTTCACGTGTTCCACTTGGTGGTATTCTTAAACTATATCTCAACACTTCTTTGGTCTTAAAATAAGTTCCGTCATAAAAAATTCAAATACAAATTTCTCAACAGTGTCTCTGATTTGGGTAATTTTCATTTGAGGTGAATACTGAATATTTTGAGAAGATAAAACAAAAAAGTGGGTTTTTAAGTGGTAAAATTAAATAATGTATATTTTAACTTCCATGTGTAAAAATTGGTGTATAATTGATATTTTTCTTATTGTCAACATCTATTTTGTAAGGACTGCAAATGTTACGTAGTCTAACACAACTATAACTGTCCTTTTATGGTAGAAGTAGACAGCATAATTTTGGGAAGAGGGAATGCAATTTGATTGTGAAGTTGCACCAATACTTTCAGAGCCTCATTTTAGAAGCAAGCAATACAAATACAAATCGGGCTACCAAAATAAACAAGACATGTTATACAATGGCATTTGCATGTGTAACATGATTAAGGATGGAATTTTCAACCCCAAAACAATAACTTATCTTAATTTATTTTTTTCAATTTAAATTCAAGTTTTTTACTATTATACATAAATTTATTTTTTAAAATAATAATTGAATTAAAAATTAATTAAAGGGAATAAGTGAATTGAAGGGATAGTAAATTGGTTCAAAATGAATTAACATTGCTACAATAAGTGAACTAAAATACGTTTTTAAAATTTTATATATAGAGACTAAATTGTATTTAAATCGAAATCATTGAAAAAAAACAAAAATATAAAAATCTTTATATGAATATATTTCTCTACACTAGTTGTAAACTAAATAGTTTTATGGATTTTTATACACACTTTATTACTACATTATTAAACTTTCATAAAGCTCTATAGTGATGTTAATTAGGAAGACCATAGACGTATCAACAAGAGAAGAATCATTAGGTCATACTATTAGCTGTCACTTAGCATATTCCTTTTTTTACAAAGATCTTTTCCGTTATACTTCAAATATTAAAATTGATTAAAATTTGCTGCAATGAAATATCTTTTTAAAACACAGAATAAAGAGCTGCCATAGACAATTTATGAGCAAACATATTACAGGAGCGTTGAATATAAACACAACTAGAGTTAGGCCTTTTGGAAAGAAGGTTTCGGATATTTGCCACTATATACATCACACAATGATGTATCTGTTGTTGACCACAAATAGCATCAACCACCAATTAGAGTCCGACTCCACAATGCATTCACCATATTGGTTTGCAGTAGCAAATTCCAATGCCATTCTGACTGCTAAAGCTTCAAGGATCAACATATCTTTTAAGAATGGGAATTGATGAATTTTCCAATTCACTACCTTCCCATGTGAATCTCTAACAACCAATCCAACAGCTCCTAGATCACTCCTAGCATTAACCGTTGCATCAACATTTATTTTAAGCATACCAGCTTCCGGAGGAGACCAAAAAAGCTCAGAGTGATTAACATTAGCAGCCTACAAAGTTTGACTATGATCTTCACTGACTTGATGAGCATCAAGAAATTCTTGCCAAAAATTAATCGCATGTTGCACCACCTTATGACAATTTTGTTGCTTCTTACTAAAATAATAGCATTCCTATAATTCCATATAGACCATAACAAAGAGACAATTAAGACCTCGTTCCTCCATTCAATTCCAGTAGGATTAATAAAATTAAGAATCTCACGAAGCAACATATCCATCGAATTGCTCTGAAGCATATCAATCGGAAAAGCAAGGGGTGAAGCAAGCCAAAGCATTCTCGTCCCTGTACATCTAAAAAACAAGTGTGTAGTGGTTTCCAACTCTCCACAGAAGACACAAGCATTAGAAAAATGCAGCAATCTTTTCACAAGATTTTCTACAATCGGAAGACCCTCCTGTAACATTCGCAATAAGAATAATTGACATTTCCTAGGAATTTTCATTTTCCATAACTTCCTCTATGGGAAAAGAGTTATGGTCCAAGCAATAGTAGGACCATGTAACAAATTGATTGCTACTTTATAACTAGACTTGATAGAATAGTGCCCATCCTTGGAGTGAATCCAGTATAGCTTATCTTGACTGTCCATATTTGCCAAAGGCAAGCTTAAAATAGCTTGGAAATCAGAACAACTAAAATTTGATTCAATAATGTCCCGGTTCCAAGTCCTCCTATCTCCATCAATAAGCAGATGGACCCAAAAGATAGAGCTATCTCGATTTGGGACCATTTCAGCCACCCCTGCATTATTATTTAAGATCCAAGGATTAGAGAAGCAACTAACAAAACAACCATTTCTAATTTTCCATCTCATATTCCCAATAAGAACCTTTCTTCCCCAAAGAATACTTTTCCAACCCCATGAAGCATTCCTAGGAGCAGTAGAAGAGAGAAAATTAGAGTTTGGGAAGTACCTGCCTTTGAGCAGACGAGCCAACAAAGAATTCGGCTCCCTCACTAATCTCCAGCCTTACTTTGCTAAAAAAAGCCATATTCATTGCTTCTCACTCTCTGAATCCCAAGCCCCCGTCAGCTTTACCAATACACATCTTTTTCCATGATATCCAGCATATCTTCCTTTCCTGATTTATTTGTCCCCACCAGTATTTCCTAATTATAGAGTTAATTTTTGCCGTAAGAGCTTTTGGGACCCGAAAACAAGAGAAAGTGAAAATGGGAATGGCTGCCTCCCAGCTTGAGACAAAAATTTCTCTTTCCACCCATTTAATTTGAACATGATTCTGTCTTTAATAAATTGAAAGGTGTCTCTCTTGGATATTTTAACAACAGAAGGAAGACCCAATGATCTATCAACAACGTCCATTGATGTTAAACCCAAAGCATTAGAAAGCTGGGCTTTTAAATCCAGTAGTGTGCTTTTAGAGAAAACAATGCTTAACTTGCCAAGGTTGATAGTTTAACTACTACTGACACTATATATAGCCAGTAAAAATTGTTGACTTGCTATTTCATTTGGATCAGCCTTGCCAAAGAAGAGAGATTCATCTGCGAATATCAAATGAGAAATTTTAGGATAATACCTATTTAGCTGGATACTAGATAGCACACCTTCCTCCATCGCCTTATGAACTAAAAAAGATAGTCCTTCCGCACATAGGAGAAAAAGAAGGGGAGAGATGGGATCCCCTTGCTTAATACCACGTGAAGGTGTAATGAAGCCATGTCGTTCTCCATTTAGTTTAAAAGAATAAGTTACTGAGGTAACACATACCATAATCCACTCAATCCATTTGGAATGAAAACCCAAAGCAACCATCATGACTTTAAGGAAATCCCATTCAGCACACTCATACGCCTTATTGACATCAAGCTTCAAGGCAAAAAAGTGCTTCTTTCCACCACTTTTATTTAAGAGATAATAATTGATTTCATGTGCTACTAAAATATTATTTGTAATAAGCCTTCTTATTATAATGCATTTCCTTGTATTATGATATATTTCTTTACATAGATTATTCTTTATATAGATGCATAGATATCTAGGTTTCCTTTTTATAGCTATAGTTCTCTATGTATATAAATGAGCCTGTAATATATTATTGAATAGTATCTTTTCTCATTTCTTCAATCTCGTCATGGTGTCAAAGCAAGGTTGAGAAAATTAACTTTGTATCTTTGCTACAACTATTTCATTAATCCCTTTGAGAATTTCTTTTTTAAACATCCTTTAGAAGATTCGATATGGATGCAACAAAGAGTGAATCCATCTCTGTCAAATTTAATGGCAAAAATTATACTTTTTGGAAATTTTAGTTTCATATTTTTGTTGAAGGAAAGGACTTTATACCATGGGTCTTAAAATGAAGAAGGTGATGCAGAAGCTAAATGCTAATGGGAGACAAAGAATGCTCAAGTTATTACCTAGATATTAAATTCAATTGAACCTGATATTGTATTAAGTTTGAGGTGCTTCAACATAGCTACAGCAATGTGGAATCATCCTAAAGGAATATATTCTCAAGTAAACCAAGCAAGACAATTTGAAATTGGATATGAACTAGCAAGTATCAATCAAGAGGATAAAGACATTCGAAGTTTCTATGTTGAAATCATGAAATTGTGGACTAAACAAGATATGATTTCTTCTTGTTCAATCTCAGATACAACTTATGCCGAGATTAAGAAATAGAGAGACCATGGAAGAATTATGCATTTTCTTATGAAGCTTCGACCTAAATTTGAGAATGCAAAATCCACTTTAATCAATCGAGGTGATTTGACTATGGAGTCTGTGCTTAGATATCTGGTCTGGGAAGAGTCAAGGTTGAATACATAAGCTCAACTAGATATTAAATCAAATTCTGTTGATGCAATTTTTATTGCTTCACATGGAAAATTTCAATCAAAACCAAAGAAAGGGGCAAAGAAGAGATTCGCTGTAGACATTGTAATGAACTGGGGCATATTCAATTTCATTGCAAAAAAGAGCAATATTTGTAATTATTGCAAGAAGCAGGCCATATAATTCTAGATTGCAGATTATTAAAAAAGAAGCAAGGTTCACTAACACCTGTTTTTGCTACCACGAGCAATGATCAAGAAAAATAATCTTCTAATGAGAGCAATCTCACGCCACAAGCAATTCAAAAGATCATTCAAGAGACTTTGCAATGAGCTCTTTTAGGTGTTATTTCTTTTGCTTTTTCTGTTGTTGGATTATCAGGTAAAGGAATCAACTTGTTTCTTGATTTAATTGCCTTTAATCACATGTTTGGACAAAAATATGTTTTTTCAAAACTTAAATCTTCTCATTTGAAACAAACTGTTGTTTATGCTAATGAAAGAGAATTACCAATTGAAGGGATTGGCACTATATATTTGACCGCTAAATCCAAAAATTCTATTTGTTTGCCTAATATTTTTTTTGTTCCTCGATTAATTGCTAACATGACCTCTGTTGGACAATTGACTGATCAAAATTGTTTGGTTAAATTTCCCCTCTTGGATGTGATGTACAGGACCTTCGGACAGGTCAAGTGATCATGAAGGGACATAAACAAGTACGTTTGTTTCATCTAGATTTGGTGAATGAAAAGAGTTTCCCTGTATGTTTCACAGTCTCATCCTCCACTTCAACTACTAATAATACTTGAAATCTATGACATCGTTGTCTTGGTCATCCACATACTAATAGGTTAGAATATATGTTCAAGTCTCTTTTTTTTTCCAAAAACCCTGAATGTTAAAGCTAATTTTTCAAAAACTTATCAAAGTTGTATTCTTGGAAAATTTGCAAAGTTACCTTTTGCTTCTAGTACTACGGAAGTTACTAAACCTTTTTATCTTATACACTGTGATTTATGGGGTCCTTCACTTGTTTTGTCAAGACTTGGATTTAAATACTTTGTCATGTTCATTGATCAATATACACATTTTATATGGGTATATTTCTTATGATCAAAATCTAAATTGGCAAATATAGCAAAAATCTTTTTCACCATGATTGAAACATAATTCGAAAACATAATCAAAATATTTTGTTCGAATCTAGGTGGAGAGTTTTGTGCATCAAACCTTATTAAATTATTTCATGAAAAAAGAACTATAACTCAAAAATCTTATCCCGAGACACCGGAACAAAATGGAGTTATAGAACGAAAAAATCGCTATGCTGTGAAAATTACAAGAACTTTTTTACTTGAATCTTGTGTTCCTCCTTAATTTTAGGTCGAAGCAGTGCATACTACAATTCATCTTATCAATCGCCAAAGCATTCCCCCACTAGGAAATCAATCTCCATGTTATTATCTTAATTATAAATTCCCATACTACAAATATTTTCGTGTCATTGGTTATGTGTGTTTTGTCTTGCTTTCTCCACATAAGCGAAATAAGTTCACTGCAAAAGTTGCCAAATATGTTTTTCTTTGGTTATAGTGACACTAAAAAAGGCTATGTTTGTTATGATTTTCAAAATAAAAGAATGTGTGTCTCTCGTCATGTAATTTTCTTTGAAAATGTGTGTTTTTATAGTTCCTCTTCTATGCCATCAGATTCTAGTTCATCCATTTCTTTTTTGCAAGATTTTTTTGACTCTTTTCATAATGATGGGGCAACTATTAAGCTTTCTCTTGATAATCATCCTGAATGTCCTCCTTCTCTCTCTTCTGTCGCTGCTCCACCATAAAATTCACCACCCTTAAAAAGATCAATACGTTTAAACTTTGGGAGACCTCCTAATAGGTATACTTTATTTACTAATCTCAATTCTATCAAGATTCCTTCTACTTATAATAAAGCATCATACCAAGTATGTTGGAGAAAAGCCATAGAAGATGAACTTAAGGCCTTAGATGCAAATCATACATGAGACTTGGTTCCTCGACCATCGAACACTTCTGTTATAGGAGGAAAATGGGTTTATACTATTAAGGTTAAATCTAATGGTACCTTAGATAGATATAAAGCTCGTTTGGTGGCCCAAGGTTATAAACAAGAATATGGGATTGACTATGACGAAACATTTGATCCTATTGTTAAAATGACGACTGTTTGCACCCTTCTAGCTATTACATCATATAAACATTAGCCATTATATCAGTTAGATATGAAAAATGCTTTCCTCCATGGGGACTTAAAGGAGACAATTTATATGGAGTGCCATCATGGATACTCTCTTGCAGATCGTAATCTGGTTTGTAAACTCAGAAAATCTCCATATGGTCTAAAGAAAGCGCATCAAGCTTGGTTTGAGAAATTTTCTTCCACCATTTGAGCAGTTAGTTTTCAGCAAAGTCCTAATGATCCATTTTTGTTTACCCCATCACTCTATTACTGGCGTTGTGATTTTGGTTCTTTATGTTGATGACATGGTCATCACAGGTAGTGATAAACAAGGAATTATAGATTTCAAGAAGCATCTCCATGATTCTTTTCATATGAAAGATCTTAGCACTCTTACTTATTCTCTTGGCCTGGAAGTACCTTATTCTTCTAGTGGAATTCTTCTTACTCAATGCAAATACATTGACGACTTGTTGAAAATAGCCAATCTCACTGATAATAAAGTTTGTTCCACCCCTATGGAGCAAATTTTAAAATTGACACGTAAAGATGGAGCACTTATCTCGAATCCTACTTTGTATCAATGGTTAGTATATGAAGTCTTATTTATCATACGACCATATATCTCCTTTGCTATACAGGTCGTAAGTTAATTTGTTTCTCAACCTCGCCGACATCATCTCTCAGCTGTTCATTGTATTCTTCCCTATATTAAAGGTTCTTATGATCATGGCTTGTTTTCCCTTCAACTAATCCTCTAACTCTAATAGCACTTGCCGATGCCGATTATGCCGGGTGTGTTGATACTCGGCGTTCCACCACAGGCTGATGTGTGTTTTTGAGTGCTTCTCCCATTTCCTGGAAGTGCAAGAAGCAGGCGAGGGTGTCCAAATCTTTGATAGAAGCTGAGTATCACTCAATGTCTTTGGTTAGTTCAGAGATTGTATTGCTTCAACGACTTCTTATTGAACTAGTGTTCATTGCTCACAACCTATCACTCTTTTTTGAAACAATAATAGTGCTATTAGCACTACAACAAATCCAGTACAACATGAACGGAATAAGCAAATTGAGGTGGATTGTCACTACATCCGTGAATTGGTTCATGATAAAATTCTTCATCTTGTCCATGTTTATTCTCATGACCAAATTGCCGATATATTTACAAAGTCTATGTCTTCAGCTTGCCATGCATATCTTACCAGGAAATTGATGTTTGTTGATAACTATCATCAATTTGAGGGGGGATATCAACTATAAAAGAATCATCGGGTCAAACCATTAGCTGTCACTTAGCATATTCCTACTATAATATATTTCCTTGTATAGGTTATTCCTTATATAGATGCACAGATAACTAGGTTTTCTTTATATAGCTGTAGCTCCCTATGTATATAAAGAGGCCTGTAATACATTACTGAATAACATCTTTTCTCATTTTTTCAATGTGGTAAAGACAGAGTTCTCGCGCCTAACTTTTCGTCCGCTCGTTTATTATTATTATTATTATTAAATATGGGAGGATTGAATTTTGACTCACTGTTTTTAATTTTTAAAATTATTTAGGTAAAAGTTGATGGATAATTTAAAAAAAAATTGCCTTTATCCAACTAGGAAGACCTATATATATGATTACTTTTTATAATATGTGAACATGTACAATTTTTTTTTTCCAATCACTGTACTATATATATTTCATGATATATTGACTTCTTTTTTTTCTGAGAATCGATATATATATATAAACATTTTAAATTTGATTTATCATATTAGACATGTAATGATCCAATAGGGAGGTTTAGAAAAAAAAAAAGATAAAAGGGGGAGGGAATTTTTTTTTTTTTCATCTCAAAAGGGCGGTCTTTTCCTTTATTTGCCACATCCTTATCCCTCCAATTTACATTATTTGCGACATCCTTGTCCCTAGTAGTGTTCAAATCGGATAATCCAATCCGATCTGATCCGAAATTTCGGATATCCAAAAAATCGGATCGGGGAAAATAACGATCCGAATCCGATCCGAAAAAATCGGATATCCAAAATTTCAGATATCCGGATAATTCGGATCGGATATCCGATTTTATTTTTTTTTTTTATTACTTTTTTTTAAATTATAAATCGGATATCCGATCCGAATTATCCGAAAATTTTCATTTTTTATTTTTTATTATTTTTTTATTAAAAATCGGATCGGATTGGATATCCGAAATTTAAAAATTTCCGATCTGAATCCGAAACTCTAAAAATCGGATCGGATATCCTATTTTTCAGATCGGATCAGGCGGATCGCGGATCGGATCAGTCGGATCGGATTATTTTGAACAGCCCTACTTGTCCCTCCAATTTAAATCATGCAAAAAGTTAGGCCTACCCTGTACGTTTTGTGGCTGTATGAAGGGAAATGTTTCCTAATTATACCACATCTTTCATGCAAATATCCTAGGTCCAATCATGAATGGGTTTGAAGGATCTGCATGCAATTATCCAATCGAATCATTGCCAATATTGAATTATAAGCCCATTTCCAATGAATGCGCCTTATCCTATTTTGGCGTTGGGGAGTGATTTTACTCCAACACTTTAATTGGTATGTTCTGAACAGTAACACACTAAATATGAAGTGTCTCTGATTATACACTAATACTGTTGAAACAATTTTTTTTTTTTAAAGTAAGAGGTTGTGTTGAGTTTAAATAAAATAAATTAAAATAATATAATATTAAAAAGAAAGAAGAATATAAAGAGAATAATATTTTTTATAAAATATGGTGTTATGGCTGGAGTAATTTACACCATTTTGGTGTTTTACATCATTTTTGAATCAAACAATGGTTACTACGGACAGTGGCGGACTTAGAAAATATACACAGGGTAGGTAAAATTAAATTAATATAATAACTAAAAAAATATATTGATAAATTTTTAATGTTTACAATTACAATACAACTCAATGATTTTTCATATTTTAAAATCGTAATCGATTTCTCATCAACACTTCTAAAAAAATCATTCTCAACGTAAATAACTATAATAATATTTAATCATTAGTCTCTTATGCTATTACGTAGTTTATTTTTCATAATATTCACAGCAGGAAAATATATCTCAACTAAAACTGTTATAATAGTCAAAATTAATGCTAAAGTAATATATTTGTAGACTAAAAGATACATTGCATATTTTTCTGTTGCAACTAACATTTGAGCAACCTTATTGGTTTCGGATAATTATGGTATGGGCCCAAGAGGGATAACCAGCATTTGTAGAATCATTTGGGCTTGGGCTTAATTTTTAGAACTTTCAATATTTTTGTAGCATTATTCCTTTTTTTTTTACAAAGATTTTTGTGGCCTTTTTCTTGGGGTATATACAAATAAGGACCCACTTTTCTTCTATTTTTTAAAACAAATTTTGAAATTGATTTTAAATTGATTTTCAGCTTTCGGCAAATTTTAATTCTAAAAACGGCATGCTAGGTAATTAACTGCAAACGCTCCATACTGGTTATCCCAAAAGCTCTAGTGGACATTAAATAAACATTGTTGACTTTTCTTTGTATTTGCATTTCTTTTGACGTTTTTGCTTGTCTTGATATCGTGGAATACTGTGATACACCATGTTTGTGTTGAAATTACTCTTTTTCTAATTTATAAAAATTGCCTCCCAATAAACATTAAATTTATAAAAAATCAAATTTGCATTTTTTTAAATTTTCAGTCATTTTCTGAAGCATTTTCTATCAGGTTCTATAAATTGACTTTTATAATGATTTCAGTTCGTTTTTAGAACTCGTAGCTTGATGAATATATATTGAACAACTATTGAATCGAAGTTGAATCAATGTTGAATTGTTTTGAAAGTTTTATTTTTGATGCATTTGATGTATCCATTCTTAAATAAAATTGATGCATTTGATGTATTTATTATTTTAGTTAGTAGGAGCCTTTTTCTGATGTTATAGGTTGGTTTTTAGAACTCATAGGTTGTTAAATATGTGTTGAACAACTGTTGAATCGAAGTTGAATGTGTGTTGAATCAAAGTTGAATCAATGTTGAATGTGTATTGAATAATTGTTGAATCGAAGTTAAATCAATGTTGAAAGTGTGTTGAATAATTGTGAATCGAAGTTGAATCGATGTTGAATGTGTGTTAAATAATTGTTGAATAGATGTTGAATGTGTATTGAATAATTGTTGAATCTATCTTGAATGTGTGTTGAATAATTGTTAAATCGAAGTTGGATGTGTGTTGAATAATTGTTGAATCGATGTTGAATGTGTGTTGAATAATTGTTGAATCGAAGTTGGATGTGTGTTGAATCGAAGTTGAATGTGTGTTGAATGTGTGTTGAATAATTGTTGAATCGAAATTGAATCGATGTTGAATAATTGTGAATCGAAGTTGAATTGATGTTGAATGTGTGTGGAATAATTGTTGAATCGATGTTGAATGCGTGTTGAATAATTTTTTAATCGATATTGAATGTGTGTTGAATAATTATTGAATCAAAGTTGAATCGAAGTTGAATAATTGTTGAATCAAAGTTGAATCAATGTTGACTGTGTGTTGAATAATTGTTGAATCGATGTTGAATGTGTATTGAATAATTTTTGAATAGATGTTGAATGTGTGTTGAATCGAAATTGAATGTGTGTTGAATAATTGTTTTGAAATTTTTATTTGTGCATATTTTAGTTATTTTTTATTAGTAATTTTTTAGTTAATTTTTTTAATGGAGAATAAATATTTTTTATTAATATAATTTAATATATTTTTATTATTAATTATAATTTTTTATTTTTTATTTTTATTTTTATTATATTTATAATGTATAATATTAAATTTAAGAAGATTATAATATAAATAAAAAATTTTTAATTTTTTTTAAGAAAGTTAAAAAAAATTACATTAATATAATAATAAATTAAATTTTTAATTGAAATGTGCTTTTAAATTTATTTATTAACTTTTTTAATTATTTAAAGTTCAGTGTTAATTAATATTAATTTTTAAAATATTTATAAAATGAAGAGTGTAATACACTCTCTTAAAATGAGAGTGTGATTCCTTTTTAAGTGAGGTAGCTAGTTTTACATAATAAATTGATCAAGGGTCCTTTTTTGCTATAAATTACTAATTTTTACATTGTTTTAAGCAATGAGTCTATTTTCTAATTTATTTTTATTTATGCAATCAATTCCCTCACTCCCCCCTTTTTTTTTCCTCTTTGTGGCAATTGGTGGATTTTAATATATATATATATATATATATATATATGGAATTTTTTAAATTCAGGTGGGCTAAAGCCCATTTTTGGCAAAGTATGGGTCCGCCCCTAACTACGGATTGGATAGTCTAAAATATACATAATGCTAGGTACTGCGGTTTAAATCGAATTTAAATTATTGGAATTTTTTTTTTTGTTAATAGTTAATATATAAAGGGCAGGGGATAATATAGGGTTTGAATCATTCCTAAAGATATGAGACATTACTTCAATGCCATTAAAATTAGTTCAGTGTAATTTGAAACTTGTTATAAAAAAAACATGCCTTCAAAAAATATGGATTGTAAATAAACCGAGTTTTGAGTTAAATTGAGTTTCAATCTTATCAACCCAAGCTTTAAAAAAAAAATAATTTAACAAATCTCAAATTTGAACTTTCAGTATCACATTTGAATTTGGCTCATTTAAAAATAGTTAAGTTATGACTCAACTTAATAAGTTCAAACACATTAAGTTCAAGTCGAGTTCTGGCTTGATTAATTAAAATCACGTTATTTTTTGTTAATTCTTTTATATAAATGTCATTAAATCATTTCATTTATATAAAATATAAGTATAATTCATTATAAAAATACATAAATTTGAGCAAATGAGAAATGCAGTAATATAATTAATAGTACGAAAAAAAGAAATTCATAAGTAAATCTTTGATTGATTTGACAGAGACATAAAATCTACATCTTCACATGCTCCATTTTATAGTATTCTTAAACTATAAATCAACACATATTTGGTCTTTGAACAAGTTCCGTTACAAAAAATTCAAATATAAACATTTCAATATTGTCTCTTCTATACAAGAAATAAAACTAAACTCCTAAAAATGTAGGTCTAACAACAGTCACTAAAAAAATGGGAATAAAAACTCATTAAAAGGAGAAGAACAAAAGAAAAATATAAAATTATCATATCTACAAAAAAAAAAAATTAGATAGTTATGGTGTTCTTTGCTAAAGAAATAAATAAAAATAGCGATTTGAAGGGTTCCTATTAACTAGAGAACTCGAGAACAGTCCAAACATTGTGTTTGAAAGAGGAAGAAGTTCAGAGAAAAAAAGAGGCTGAAATTAAATACAATTGTTTGTTTTGTTAGTGGGTTTGTTTTTGTAGCAAATGGATTTTTTTTTTAAAACTGCGACGGTAGAGGAGCTGCAATTGAGCAGTCATAATAGAGGAGCTGAGGAGTTGGATCTCGACCTGCACAGGAGACGTGTGGTGTTTGTGGGTTTTGAAACACAAAAATTGTTGGTGATTTATGCTCACAATGATCGTGACATCATAAAAAGTGGCGCAAGACGAATATGTGATTAGGTGGTTCGAAAGAGATGGTAGGGCCAGCGGGATAGAGAAGGCCATGCACTAGTGTTTTGGTTCGTTTTCTTCTAGCAGCGGTTGAACTAAAGAAGAAGAGGTGTTGAGGCATGAGGAAGGAAAGAGGTTTTATTTTTTATTTTGTGTACTTTTTATATTTGTGAAAATTTATAATAGTAATAATAATAATAATAATAATAATAATATTATTATTATTATTATTATTATTATTTATTTCCGTGAGGTTTAAAAAATTATTATTTTAAGCCGCGTGTATGCTACTTTGCATGTTACACAAGCATTGATGAGCGAAAGGAAAAAATTAAAGTCAAAAGTACCTGATTATTATAAAAATTAAACTTAGGGTATGTTTTTGTTACAAATTAAATGTGAGGTACCTAATCATTATATTATCCAAATTAAGGTATTGCTTGTGCAAATAAACCTATTTCTAAGTTATATACTATTTTAGATACTGAGAAATACTGTTAACACTTAATTTTTTACCCTAAAACACTGTCCCATGATGAAAATTACAAGTGCCGAATTCGAGCCTAAGAATTTTCTAACAATCCAAATCGACTACAAGCAAGCATCTTTGCAAGCCTTTCTTCAAGTAAAATTTCAAAACTCTATGTCTTAGACCTATTTGCTGAGATTTTTTAGATAAAACTAATCTTTAGATTTTGTGCGAAAACGAGTAAACACACCGTAATTCTTCCAATTAATGAATTTCATCTTCATTATATGTGACGTAGTCCTAGGGGACAGATTGGATTATCTGCAAATGTTCTCTAACTTCATCGGATGGTGAAGTTTCCAATTGAAATGGTTGTTTCATCATCGGAAGAGTTTATGAAGGATTTTTAGCGTGAATGGAAGGTTTTACGGACATTTTTGCTAGTTTTTCCAAAGTTTGGAGGTGTAAGAAATGACAACATCGGAGAGTGCTAAAATAACACTAAAGAGTGTCGTGATGGTACTGGGGAGTGCCGTGATGGCATTCTTTTGGCATTCTTGAAAAGCACGACAAAAACACATCACGGCACTCTTTTGTCATTCTTAAGAAGCATGAATGATTACGTGGCAGATAACACTTGGGAGTGCCATCACGGCACTCTTTTAAACTTAGCAACATGCTGTTCTAAGATGCTAACACGTGTCTAAGGCAAAAATCTCAAAAACTGCTATAAATAGTGTGTTTTCAGGAGGCAGAAGGGTTCTTCTTAGTTCTTCTTGGTCTTTTTTAGGTCTTTTAATGAAATTTAGAATATTTTCCTGCATCACCTTGATTATTCTCTTTCCCAAAATAGGATCTAAGATTTAAGGGTATCTAAAGGTTTTTGGTTGATTTTGAGTGAGATTTTATGAGAGAAAACTAAGATTCAAGGGAGATCCCCTATTAAGGTTTCTTTTTGAACCATTAGACATCTTAAGATCAAGTGATTTTTTTGGTATCTCTTGGGGTTTTGAGTAAAAATCATTTGGTGAAAACTTGAAGGAAGCTTGGAGGAAGCTTGCTTAGCATGGATCTAAGCTCAGTTATATATCGGAGCCCGGTTTAAGGGCTAGGTAACCTCTAAAACTATTGTTTTTATTTTCTTATTTGTATTGTAGGCACTTTTGGGGATATTTTGAAGGGCTTAGGCTTTAAATCTCGAATCTCTCTCAAAAGGGATAAGAGGCTTCATTTGAGAAGCTCCATCCATGGCTTTTGGAATGTCGTACCGCAATTTAGGGGGCTGTGGTGGCACTTCTCTCATGAAGCCTAGGCCTCTTTTAATATTTAAATGTTTTTTGTAATATGCCAAAAAAATTAGAGCATTAAACAATGTCGTGACAGCGCTCATGAGTGCGATGATGGCACTTTTCTTCAGTCTAGCAGCATATTTTTTTTCAAACAATGTGATTTTGGCTTTTTAAGTCCTCAAGTGAGTTACTTGATGATAAAATAGGTTTTTTTATGATATCAATAAACCAAGTTTAGAGGTTTGAGGCTTAGATCTTAAGAGATATCCTTAGATTTGTTCATTCTCATTTAGGATTCTTGCATTAGATATGATGAATATAGCATTTAGAATAAATGTTTAGAATTTTATTAATTAATAATTACTAAAATGCCTGTTTATGAATGGATCTTGATATGTTGTAATGTATGGATGAATGAATGAGAATGGTATGGCATGTTAGGGGTCTATTTTATTATGATTAATGGTTTGAGAGACCATTTGTGGTTAATTATATGTTTAGGGGTCCTTTTTACAAGTGTAGTGAAATTAAAGGACAAATTTAGAACTATGCATGTCTTAGGAGGGTTTTGGGTAATTTGTGGGCTATTTTAAAAGGGATAGAATATATTTAAGAATTAAATTATAACTTCCCCTCCAAGGTGAGGAAGAAGATTTATTTACTTTAATGCTCTATTTATTTACTTTGATGAATGTATAAATGGATAATCTAATGGTTGAAATACTTGAATTGAATGCAATTAATGTTTTATTGAATAAGATTAAGGGTCCGCTTCACCTAATTAATAATTAATTTGTTTCTAAAATAAAATTGACTTAGAAAGACTAGATAATTTAGGTGAGTTCGATAAATCTAGGCATTATTGTAACACCCTATCTCGACCTAATAACTAAGCCAAGATGGAATTCCACATCTTGTTATGCGAACTACGGATACTTATACTTAGTAGTTTTATTAACAAGATTTCATAGAAATCTTGCCAGACTTTCCTTTGGAACTTAAGGTCCCAAGTGTTGCCAAAACAAGTTGTTCAATTTTTTTAAAATTGTTCTTCTCAAACCAACACAATCACATACACTCCCAATAATATCCCCTTTATAACCTCAACAACAAAACAACTTGCACTTGAAAGGTACACTTCTATATCCAACCACATGCATATTTAAGAGACATTATAATATCCTATACTAATACAGTATAACTAACGTATCACAACACTTTTAGGAGTATTCTATCATATACCACGTTGTATTATTTATATATATGTCATTACTATTACTATATAATTTGAGAAAGTATACCCTATAGAGTGCTGTGCTGCGAGCCGAGACTAGTACAAGCTTGATTTTTTACTGCTGTTGATCTGCGAGTTAGGAAAATAACTAGCTAAGTAACTAATGTCCAGTGGGTAATTTAACTATTGGAATAAAAATAAACAATAAAATAGTTTCAAACAAATACATTTGAAAACCATATGCTAAAATGAAATGAAACAGATGAGTTATTTATACTCAATTATAAGTATATATGCACGTTTACTTATATGGCATTTTATTTACTTTTGCTTTGCAAGGTATGTAGTGAAACTACAGAGATAAGGTAACAGATAACAGATATCATATATCACATCAACATTTCTGCTTTGGAGTCAACAAATAATCAATTATAAATCATATCAGCTGAGACTCAACTATAGTCGAAGCTACACATATAACAAGTCGGGGCTATACGAATACATATCAATAGCCGAAGTTACAATGTATAATAGATATCATATCATATTATATCATATCATAGCAGTATTGCATAATGAATAATTAATATGATGCATATCAATTAAGTTCAACTCAACCAAGTAGAGTATAAATCATTTAAGTTCAATTATACTCCATAAGCATTATGCAAATTGTGTCACACTTATGTCCAATTCATTTTAAGGCATAGTTAACGGATGCTCAACTCATGATTAATGTATGTTTAAAGGTGTAAGTAGCTCATGCAACCTATAATGTCTTGCTCGCTACCGTAGTGTAGCGCACACTACCTTAACTTTCAAAACCTTATGGACCATTTTTTTGGGGTGTCTCGTGCTACCGTTGTGTCACTCATGCTACGTCCAAAATCTAAACTATGCACTTTTTACTATTTTAGCCATAACTTTCAATTTACAAATCTAAATGAGGTGATTCAAAATCTTATAGACTGCTAACACATAAAGCTACAAAAATATCTTCTACCAATTTACTATATAAGATGGTTATCAATTTATCACCAAAACATTTTTGGAAAAATTGGTAACTGAGAAATATTTTCGTATTTCTCAGTAATCAAGTTTTAATAACACCATGACCATGTCTTAATTGTGTTTATGTTTGCAGCAAATCTACTGTGGTTAATGCAACATAGTCAATCAGTTACTCGTACAATTAGGAGCAAGTCGCAAGGCCATAGAACTAAATTAGGAAGGTATGACGGTAAAATTGTGACTATACCCCATTGTTACATCTTCATCAGTAACTATAATTTTCAATGAAATTGAGGATTTTTTCTGTTGATGAATGAATTATTTCTTTGTCAGCATGCAATTCTTATTGGTCCAAGAACTTAGGTTCCTTTTACATGAAAATTTTCATAATTTTCATTTTTCGTGGTTTTTGGAACAGCTTAATTTTTCAGTTGGCTTATGTTACAAGAATTAATATAAATTGGCTTGTTGATTTCAATTTATAGTGTAGCAAGGATTAATTTTTTCACTCTATTATGGCCTTTGTTGTCAATAGATGATAGACTTACATTACTGTTTTCTCAGTTTGTACTTTTGTCATTATAAAAGTTAGATGTGATAGCTCATAGCTCTGTGATGGAATTTATGAATTTTCAGGTTCTCTATTCGGCCAAGTTTACTCAGTTTCAGTATAGTATCAGTGAGTGAAAGTGTTGTCTACATTTGCTCCAAGATTAATAGTCTCAAAGTCTGTTGGCAAGTCATGGTCTGCTACTGCTGTTGATGCTACTGGTGATTAATTGCTTCAAATTTACTCTGTTTTATTGATTCTCCTTAGCTATGGTTTTCTTTCTCTAAATTTTGATGCGAATGTGGAGGTGGAATTAGATTTCTTGAAAAAGTTGGATGGAATTAGATTTCTTGGAAAAGTTAGACCACAAGTCCGCATTGCTGCAATTTCGGCCAAAGTTGTAGGTGTACGATTTGTGAGATTTTTTGACCTAATTTCATTGGGAACGCGCCAACAATCAAAACTCATCATTTTTGCTTATAATGTCCATCACTTTTAGGCCAAATTCCATCGTTTGGGCCTCTAAATTAGAGATTATTGATTTATTCCTAAACTTTATTATTTTGGGTTTTATTTTCTTTTAAACTTTCATTATTTTTTGCTATTTATATGTAAATTTGAGACATTAGAGATGAGTTCTTGATGTTTTCAGACAATAACATTATTTTTGTTCAATTTCATTTTGGATGCATAATTTCTAATATTCGCTTGGAATCAATAAATTTTAGAAGCTATTTGCTGAAATTAATCTTAATTAATCTACAATTTATAGATCTATCTTACTTCTTAATATTTCCGCTACATCACTTTTCTAAAATGTTATGCAATTGACTTTGATTGCTTGCTCTGTGTAAGTTTGTAATTGTTTTATCGGAAAAGAAGCATAAAGGGGATGAAGATCTTCGTGACGTTAACAAGCAAAAAAAAAAAAAGAGTAAGGTAATATAGTTAAATTTTGTTAGGGTTGAAAATTCTTCTATTAATCACGTAATAGAATTACAGGAGGAGACAAGCTCACTCAACAACAAAAAACAACCCTCTCTCAATTCTAAGTTTTTCTCTCAACAAAAACTCAAACCTCACTTCAAAATTCTCTCTCCCTCTCTCACATTTCTGCTGCCCACTCTAGCTCATTTACAGAAACTAACAATATATACAGAAAGAGCATCAACAAATTACAATTAACGGGAGACAAATAGAAATGATGATGTTGGGAGCATAATGATGCTTTGTAGACCCACCATCTTTGACTTCAGCAATCTGGTTA
>CATIWJ010176403.1:0-27566 GCA_949640765.1 Croton laevigatus | reverse complement strand
TTTGTAAAATTTCATGTATTTCTTGTTTGAAATAATGCTCGATTCCTAGCCGTTGGATAGCATCAACCATGACCAAACTTTCAAATGCATTTTCAGTACTGTTTTTCTTCAGCAGCGACTTGAATATCTTCAATCTGTTTTCGGTATCGGCGCGAAAATCATTCTGGCAGATTACAGAAGTTATGTACATTAGTTGTAAAAATATGTAGTTTGTTCATTAAAGATATGAAAAATTTACTTACAGAGATGCTGAAATTATCAAAGCTACTCAAATAATTTACTTCATTTGAGTTGTCTGAGCTTATGAGAGTAGCTTTCTTAACAGTTTCTGAAATTTGATCTTCAGATAAGGGAAGAGGAGAGGACATTTTAGAGGGTAAAGCCATTGAAGAAGACATTAAATTTATAGATTTCAAGTATATTTTTATTTGTAGCTAGAGATATAATAACAATAAAATAAAAATCCCCTCTTATTTATAGGATAAAAAAAAAGTTAGCAGGTGGAATTATGACAATAAAAAAAAACAAAAAATAAGTTGGTAATTTATGTGGGACCATATGAATTAAACAATTTCCTTTTTTCAGAAATTAAATTAAACAACTTTTGAATAATACATTTGCATTTTTTAAAATGTATCCTTTCTCATAATATAGGCATAATTCTTTTTTCCCCAAATATATATATATATATATATATATATATATATATATATATTTTAAAAAAAAGGGTACTTTAATTAACATAATTTATTGATTTTTTGGGTGAAGAAAATGAAAGAAAGAATTTGAATTTCAAGGCAGGCAAGATTCCAAATGTGAAAGGCTACCCTCCACGTGATTCATGGAATTGTGCACTAAAACAATAAAAATGAAATCGTTAAAATTTTAATGCCTCAAAGAATAATCAAAACGGTTTGATTTCTAATAAATTGACAATTTGCTAATTTTTCAAATCTGAACTGAAAATGCTGATTTTTTTTTTTTATTAACCACAAGGTCTCTTAGAAATGTCCAAACTACAGGCGGCACCTTTTAAATCATAACTACATCCAGCTTAATTCTTGTTCGAGTCGGATAGGTGAGACAAAGCTATGACCTCAAGTTTTAAACAGCTGCGTACAAGAGGTTTGAACTCACAATCTCACTTAAACTAAAAAAGCCTCTTACCAACCCACCTGTATCGTCTTAGGGTTAATAATGCTGAGTTTTCTATATCAGAAAATGTTGGATTACAATCTAAACCCAAAAAAAAAAAAAAATTGACTAGATTTTCTTTAATTTAAATGAATTGAATATATATTATTTCAGGAAATTGAATCATTCATTCTGATGGATTGATTGGATGCTTTGCTAACTCTCCGGAAGGGAAATTTAATGCCTACATCTGGTGCATGGGACTACTAATATACCAAGCCAATAAAGAATTAATGTTGTTACTTTTTTATCCATTCTTTTCGCAAATATGTTATTGTTGTGTAAACAGATTATAATTGACGGGGTGTCCATGAGTGGTCTCATATACACCACGTATAGATAAGTTCACTTGGAATAATCAACAAATATAATATAGGATCTATTTTAGGAATCTACCATTCACGTTGGCTTCTCCACGAGTAACACGAACTGACAGAGACCAGTAAGACCACGTAGTACCACAATCAGCCATGGAAATCGACATTCACATGTCAAACCTTTAGCAATAGATTCAAATATCTCTATGATTGAGGATGAAAGGAGTTTGCACCAAATCAAATACCAACAACAAATTCAGTCAGATTTTGCAACTTTCTGCTATTCACATTGGCTTTTCCACGGGTAAAAACACATAAACTGACAGAGACCACTAAAACCAGGTAGTACCACAATCAGCCATGGAAATAGATATTCAAATTTGAAACCTATAGCAATAGATTCAAATACCTCTATGGTTGAGGATGAAAGGAGTTTGCACCAAATCAAATATCAACCACAAATTCAGTCAGATATTGCAACTTTGTTTCTTGTATCCTTTTCAAGCCTAATGAAATATCTATAGTGTTGCATGGTTAGATTCTCCATAGCGTATTCCTCGAGAACTCTAAAAATTGAACCAAACTGATTATAAATTACACACAAAATAATCTTAAACTGACCATTTCAAACAAATCACCCGGTCGTTTACAGAATTATGACCCGTAATTTCAGGTTTCTCCATTTTGGTTTGATTTACTAATTAATAATAGAGAGCTTAGCTAGATATTATTGTATATTACTCACCCTAAGGCAGCTTCAAGTGAAAACGATAGGCACCCTTGTCCTTCCCAAGCTGAATGAGTTCCTTTGCCTCCTCCATCTTTGAAGACAAGACCAATAAATTTACCACACTCTGCAACAATGTCTTGTGAACTGCACATTTTCTACTTATTGCAACTTTTGAAAGCTCAAAAGCAAAACCCAAATCATCTTTCTCACAAAGAAAAGGAATTAGTATTCCGAAAGTGAGTTTGTCTGGCCTGCAATCGCTATTCCAAATTTCATTATACCAATGCTTAGCTTGTTCCAAGTTGTCTTCTTTAACAAACCCTTTAATCAAATTATTGTAGCTAATAACATCAGGTTTAATCACCTTACTTTTCATTTCTTCAAACAGCTTGATTGCATCCTTTGTTCTCTTCTGCAATGCCAGCCCGTATAGCTTTGCATTGTAACTCCTTATATCAGGAGAAATAGCTGAAATCGCCATTCGGCTCCATATCCAGTCTCCATCTTCAAACCGCCCATTTACATAAAACCCATATAGAAGTGTATTAAATGTGACTAAATCTGGCTTCACATTATTGTCATCCATCTCATCAAGCAATGAGATTCCTGAATCCAGCGAACCCATTTGACAAAATGCCTTAATGACAATATTGTAGGAAACCACACCCGGTTCAATACCCAACTTCTTTGGCAATTCTCTGAACAACCCATCAACCATGTCAAGTCTCTTTGAATTCGCACAAGCAGCCAGAAGTGCATTGAAGGACAATGCTGTTCTGTTGCATTTTCTCTTGGGCATTTCGTCGAACACCTTCTGAGCATTATCAAACATGCCTGATTGCCCATACAACGAAATCAAGCGAGCATTAAAACCTTCTTTGGAGATTTCTTCGTACTTCTTTTGGTCCTCAAGTATTTCCTGTATCCAATCAAAGCGTTTAGCAGAGCTTAGTCGGTTAACAATTAGTTTATAAGTATCGGCTTTGTTCCGGAAGCGTTTATTTTCTGAAAATTTTTTGAATTTCTCCACGAGTTGCTTCAAGTTGCGTTCTTTGAAGAGTGCTTCACATTGTGATTTTGTTGTGGCGATAGTGTCGGTGGTGGGGCTGGTGGTTAGTTGGGCAGATGTCGAGAAGGTACGACGGAGGAGACGACATATGAACTGCATGTTTCAGGGTTCAGGGTTAAAGGTCGTTAATTTACTCGTCAGTGGCAACTGTAGTCTGATGCGGCTTATCAAATGTATATAATAAATGGAGAAAAAAACAAACAAAAGTAAAATAAAAACTTCAATTTCAAAATGATTTACATTGTTATTCAATTTCAAAGACCAAAAGTTTCATTCAAACGTCTAATACATTTTTTTACTCGAAAAAAAAAAATTTAATACTTTTGAACCCATGAAAAAGTGTATGTACAATTTTTGGATTCAATTTCTGCTCAAATTACCTAATACAAAAAAAAAAAAAGAACCAAGAGGTCACCAGACTACACATCTGAAGGCAGCTTCAACTTATAAAGACCTTTACCAAGCCGCACAAGTTCCTTTGCTTCTTGAGTCTTTGAGGACATGACCAATCCATCTACCACATTCTGCAACAATTTTAGTTTAACGCGGCAATCCTCTTTGATGATTGCTTTTGAAATCTCAAATGCAAATACCAAATCATTCGTCTTACATACAAAAGAAAACAGTATGGCAAAAGTGTGCGAATCAGGTTTACATTCACTATTCTCAATTTCATAAAACCAATGCTTAACTTGTTCCAAGTTCTCCTCTTTAACAAACCCTTTAATCAATGCATTGAAACTATTAATGTCAGGTTTGATTCCCTTACTTCTCATTTCTTTAACCAACTTGATTGCATCATCTGTTCTCTTCTCCGATGCTAGCCTGAGCAACCTAGAATTGTAACTCTGTACATCAGGGGAAATATCCTTTTGCAGCATCAGATTCCATATCGTGTCTCCATCCTCAAACCGCCCATTAGCATATAATTCGTTTAAAATTATGTTAAATGAAATCAAATTAGAATGCAGACCTTTGTTTTCCATCTCATCAAGCAAAGAAATTACTGGATCCAAGGAATCCTTTTGACAAAATGCTGCAATAACTGTATTGTAGGAGACCAAATCTGGTTTGATCATCCATTTCATACGAAATTCCCTGAACAGCCAATGGACCTTATCGAATTCTTTTGAATTAACACCAGTCTTCAGAAGTGCATTGAAGGACGATAAGACTGATTGGGCATTTTTCAGCGTCAAATTATAAGAGAAGTGACCATCATCCTTCCCAAGACGCACAAGTTCCTCTGCTTCCTGGATCTTTGAGGCCTTAACCAGTCCATCTACAACACACTGCAACAATTCCATTTCAACAACATACTCCCTGCTGTAGATTATAACTTTTGAAAGCTCAAAAGCAAACCCCAAATCATCCTTCGTGCATACAAAAGGAAACAGTGTTCTAAAAGTGCGTTTGTTCGGCGTACAGCCACTTTTCCCAATTTCGTAGAACCAAAATTTAGCTTGTTCCAAATTCTCCTCTTTAACATACCCTTTAATCAAAGCATTGAAACTATCAACATCAAGTTTAATCCCCTTAAGTTTCATTTCTTCAACCAAATTGACCGCATCATGTGTTCCCTTCTCCATTGCCAGCCCATGCAGCCTTGCATTGTAACTCCATTTATCTGGAAAAATATCCATATTCACCATTCGACTCCATATCCTCTCTCCATCCTCAAAACATCCGTTAGCATAAAGCCCTTGTAAAAGTATGTTAAATGTCTTCAAATTAGGCTGCAAGCCTTTCTTCTCCATCTCATCAAGCAAAGGTATTCCATAATCCAAGTAATCCTTACGACAAAATACCTTCATAATTGTGTTATAGGAGGCCAAATTTGGTTCAATCCCCCACTTCAGTGGCAATTCCTTGAACAGCCAATTGACCTTATCAAATTCTTTTGAACTAACACCTGCCTTCAAAAGTTCATTAAAGGATAATAACATCATTTGGTGATTATTCAGCTTTAACTGATAAGAAAAATGACCATTATCCTTCCCAAGCTTCTCAAGTTCCTTTGCCTCCTGAATCATTGACGCCTTGATCAATCCATCTAAAACGCGCTGCAACAATTTCTTTTTAACAGCATACTTCCTGTTGATTATAACTTTTGCAAGCTCAAAAGCAAACCCCAGATCATCCTTCTCACAAACAAAAGGAAACAATGTCAGATAAATGTGTTTGTCCGGTTTACAATCACTCCTCCCCATTTCATAAAACCAAAATTTAGCTTGTTCCAAGTTCTTCTCTTCAACAAACCCTTGAATCAAGGAGATGAAATTATAAATACCAGGTTCAATCCCTTTACTTTTCATTTCTTCAATCAACTGCACTGCCTCATTTGTTCTCTTCTCCAATACCAATCCCCGCATCTTTGCATTGTAACTGAAGTAATCAGGTACAACATCCAAATCCACCATTCGTTTCCATACCCTCTCTCCATCCTGAAACCGACCATTTGGATAAAACCCCTTTAAAAGAATATTAAAAGTGATCAAATTTGGCCTTACACCTTTATTCGCCATCGCATCAAGTAATGACACTCCTACATCAAACGAACCCATCTGACAATATGCCTTCATAACTATATTATACGAAACCAAATCTAGTTCAATCTCCAACTTCTGTGGCAATTCCCTTAACAACTCATCGACCTTATCAAATTTCTTTGAATTAACACAAGCATTCAAAAGCGCATTAAAGGACAATATAGTCCTCTTACAATTTCTGTCAGCCATTTCGTCGAACACCTTTCGGGCATCATCAAACATGCCTGATTTCCCATACAACGATATCAAACGAACATTAAAACTCTCATCAGAGATCTCCTTGTACTTCTTTTGGTGCTCAAGTATTTCCTGTATCAATTTGAACTTTCTAGAAGAGCCAAGCCGGCGAACAGTTACTTCATAAATAGTATCATTACTTCGGAATTGGTTATCTTCGGATAATTTTTTGAAATTTTTTACAAGCCGCTTATAGTTGCGTTCTCGGTACAAGAGGAGAGGGAGTGATTTAGTCCAGGCGGTTGTTTTGGTGGCGTTGGTAGCGGTTTGCTGGGAAGATTTTGAGTAGGTACGGCGGAACAGGCGAAATATGGTTTTGAATAGCATCTTTCTGGTGGGTTTAGGGGTTAAGGTCGGGGAAGCCATGGCATGAAAGTGGAAAATGTCGCACTCATCGGTGAGGCAAGCAGCAATAGTACTAGAAAATGAAACTTGAAATTAGATGTTTCGCCTCTAAATTTTAACAATATGACTTGAAAAAAGGGTTAATTTATATTTTTGGTGTTCATTATCATGCTACATTGTTCATTTATTTATCTTTTTTAATTTAAACTCTCTCATCAATCTATACTTTTGGATCCGATTTAACACAAACTAAAAAATTTGGGCACCCGATTTTTTGAACTAATTTAGCTCGGACCAACTCTTATTTTGCATTGGATCAAGTCCAGGTGGAGGGATTGGGTTCGAATTTTGCCTCTCTCTTTTGCTAATTTGGTTGGGTCAAGCTAAAAAATCGAACTTTTTTAAATAAGTCTATCTAAACCGAATACAAAAACTGGTATAGTCAGACTGAACCCGATATGTAGAATTTTTATACACACTCCCTAGTCCCAAATGGCTAATTTCTATGATAAAAACGTAAACATTTCATCGAATTGAGAATTTTGTATATCTTGTTACAACCAAATTTTATTTGGCAAGTCACAAATCAAATAATTATAATAATTAGTGACTAACAAAAAATTCAATAACAAACTTGTAATGTAAGAGTACTATCAATTTGTACATGATGATTATATTTTCCAATTCATTGAGGTATAATAAATAAGTGATTTTGGCTGGATATTCTAACAATACGCATGTAGGAATACTATTGTTTAAATTAAACAATAAAGGAACAATATAGTATGCTTCGTCAAATTATATGGACCAGTCATTAATTTTCAATTTTAACAAATGCTAACAAATAAATTATTTAGTGATGATTTATTTTTTGATAAATAAACAGTTTAGAACTAATTCTATTCTTATTACGAATTAGAATGTGGCGTGGTTGGTCTTCCTCTTCTACAAAAATTATATAATAAAAAGATCTCGAGTTCGATTTCTGACAACTACACATGTTAGCACCCATTTTATGTAGGTTGTTTGATATTATATGTTGCATTAGCAGTCACTTAAAACAAATTCTATTTTAGTGGATGAGCCTACTAAAAAATTCTAATGTGGTTTGACTGGAATGTATTTATATATTTCAAAATGTCTCTAACTTCTACTCAAAAGGACTATTGGGATTTTATTTTAAAAACTACACTTCAAAAAACTGTATTTAATTTTTCTTTTATATTACCATATGATTTTCGGTTACTTAATTACAGATGCTGATATTCAAATTGCAATTGAAAAAAATAACTAAATACAGTAAAATTTTAACACAACTGCATTTTAAGACTTGAACCTTCGCTAAATTAATATTTTATTCTCGAATTTATTGTTTACTACTCTTTTTTTCAAATAAGATCATAATTTGAAATTACTCATACTATTTTTAGCTATCTTTTTTTTTTTGGAGTTTGGGTTAAATCTTGGAGATACATTGATATTATATAATCTATATATTTACCACTAGAAGATACATTGATACTATGGTATTTCGTTCCTCCGAAATTATTTTTAAAAAAAAACCCCAAAGGCAAATAAATGAATAAATAACCCTTCAAATATATAACTCAATACAATTAGATATCCAAATAAAAAGAAAACAAATGTTAAAATTATACAATTAAACTCAATACACTTTTAAAAATTAATCTTTTTAGAAAGATAAAAAAAAATAATAATTTTCTTTCACAATTTAAAATTTAAAAAAAAAAAAGTTTGGACCACAAAACACACTATTATTAACATATAATTAGCATGGCAATGGATTTGTCTTTAGAATAAAAAACTGTTCTTTTTTAATTTTGACTGTAACCGAAGATATTATTTTCCTTGGTAACTCATGCTTTTTGTACTTTCCAAGCAACAACACTAATTAACTGTATATCTTATTTTTCAAATTTCTATTTTCCAACATATTAATTAATATATGCTTTATTCTGTTACAAGATTTAAATTTTAGAATTATTTTATAAAAAAAAAACTTGAAATTTGGTAATAAACCATAAACGAACCGACTGAATCACATTCTGTCGAGTTTAAACTTGACTCAATTAGTTTTTTAGCGGAGCCTCAAATGACTCAAAATGAATTAGTTTCTTTTATATTGTTGAGTAAGAGAAAGTGGGAGATTAAGATTAAGCAGTTGATGAAAATTTGTAATTTAAGATTGTAATAATTATTTTAACATAAAAAGAAATAAACCAGTTTGGTTAAAGATTGAAATCTAGGTCAAAATTTAGCTCATTTTGATTTTGACCTACTCTAAATTTTTTAAGAGTTCTAATTGACCAAAGTTTAGTAAAATTCTGATAACAGAACCAATTTGTCAGTAAAAAACCGATTTATCAGTAATCGATTAATCGATAATAAGTTTAAAATGGCATTAACAATACTAATATCAATTTGAATTTCTTAGATAAGAAATCAATAATTAAACAAAAAAACTCATAATAAAAGTAATTAACCAAAAAATCAATATGCCAATCATAACCGAGCCAAATACTAATTAAGCCATTCAAACAAAAACAAATCGGTAACCGAATTTAATTCCAGCTAATGAACCGAATCGGATCGGAAGTGGTTCGATTCATTCCTCCAGGAACCGAACTCTGTTAAACCATACTTGCTTGCTTGGCTCATTACAGTTTTGTGGGGCATTTTGATTTTTGTACGAACAAGGAAAACCACCAAGATTCTCTTTCTTGTGTGATAATCTGCTATTTATTTCAATTCTTGCACTGAAATTTACAGGAGTGTCTTAATATTTCAGTTCCTCTCTAAGAAAAGAAAAATTTACATATCCTTTGTAAGTTCAAAAATGGAATTTGTTGGATCTAATATTACTACTGAAGAAGGTAACAGAAGAACAGGAAGATTAGGAAGAAGAAGAGTTGATTATGATGATGATACCAGAGAGTATAAATCTAAGAATCTTCATGCCGAAAGAAGAAGAAGACAAAAGCTTAGTGATAGGCTTTTGGCTTTACGAGCTTTGGTTCCTATAATCACCAATGTAATAATTATAGTTATAATTATTAATTCTCTTCGAAATCTTTATTTATTTCTTTAATTTCTGAAAATAATGTTCTCTGGTTTGTAGATGAACAAGGCAACCATAATTGAAGATGCTATAAAATACATTCAAGAATTGCAGACTAATGTGGAGAATCTTAGCAACCAGCTTCTTGAAATGGATGCAATATCAGAAGAAGAACCAAAGAAAAAGATTGATGAAATTGATTCTGCAGAAGAAATGAAGAAACATGGAATAATGGTTTGAACTTTTTTTTTTTTAAATACTCATTCTTTTCTGCAATTTCTTGAAAATTTGAAAAAGAAAAAAAATTCATTCTTTTTACCATTTTATGGCTTTATTATTTACAGGAAGATGTTCAAGTTACAGACATTAATGGAAATAAGCTCTGGATTAAGATAATTTTGGAGAAAAGAAGAGGAAATTTCAGTAAATTATTAGAGAATATGACTAAAATTGGCCTTCAACTTACTGATACAAATGTTACTACAACAAAAGGAGCTTTTATTGTTTCTTCCTGTGTTGAGGTAATTTATTTTTCTGCAAATCTTGTACTTTTTTTGGGGTAAATTTTCAGCTTTTTCTTATTATAGTAATAAGCTAAAATGTAATGTACTTTTTGTTTTTTCGTGTTTCAGAGTGCTTATGGTGATACACTGTCAATTCAACAGACTAAGCATCTTCTGCTAGACATTATTAGAAGAATTTAGAAATAAATCTATACAATTTTTGTTATTCATGAATAAGGAAAATATTAGATTCATTTATACTAAAAATTATGTTTCAGATTATTGAATTATTATTGTTATTAATTGAGTAAAAGATTAGTTTATATATAGTTCAATGAGCATACTATCAATGAACTAATTAATGAAAGGATTCTGGTTTCATCTAGGCAATTATTTGTTAAATTCTCATTATATATATAATCAATTATATTGTTTCTTATCAATCTGCTACTTGAAAACCATCAATTGTGTCCTATCAAAATCTAGCGGCAAATGTATCTGCGACCTAAGAAAAACCAGATTTTGAACCTCCCATCAAAATCTAGCGGCAAATGCATATGCGAAGTGTGAAATACCAGATTTTGAATCTCCTGTTCGCGATAATCTGGAAAAGGATGCCCCCATGACTGAGAATAAGATTATTCTAATTCTAAGCTAAACCCAAGATTATGGAATACAGAAGTGAATCATTGTCTTATTCTTACCAACCATAAAAGATTCAATCCCCACTTGTTGGAATAACAAAAGCAATTGAGAGAGCTTTATTTTCCCTAGCATAAACCTACCTTGGAATCAAACTTCCCCTGTTATATAATAAAGACACAAAATCCAACCATGGAACCGCATTCAAAGCTTTTTCAAACCTAACCATTTTATTATATTTCAAGACCAAATCTCCAAATCTTCTTATACTAGGTATGTATAACAAGTGACCAAACAGCTCAAAAATTAGTATAGCTCTATGGCTAAGATTCTTCTCTTCTGCATTTTCTTGGCTGATATGTGGATATTAGGCTTAATGCAGATATCGTCGGTTCCAAGTCCAGCTCCATCTCCAGATGGGATTTTTGACGGAATGCCAGGGATCAGACGGATAGCAAGGCATCATAGCGATAGATCTGTCGCTGGCGGAGATGTCATTCTTGGTGGATTCTTGATGGCAATTGTTGCAGTAGTTTTCTGCTACATTCGAGTCACCAGAAGGAATCAGAATCTTCATAACCATTCCTGATCTGAGCTCCCACAGTTTCTTGCCAAGATTATGTGTTCTTGAGAGGAAGGGACTCTTTTCTTCATCCGCAACAGATTTTTTGCAGAAAGCATTTGAGATAATGTATGATACACAATCTATTATCTAGTAAATTTTGTTTTTTTTTAACCTTTTCAGTTATCATCATTTTCAATATTGAACAAGCAAGAAAAATGGTTACAAACTAAAGATTTCAGGGTTTTCTTCCTAGATATATCTATAACTCTTAAAAATCAAGAATCTAAATCAACATAGTTTTTTTAAAGAATTAAATGCGATTATTAATAACACTAATTCCTCTATATTCATGCTTTTCAATTCTAATTAAGTCCCCAGAAAAAGTCCAACTAGCTTCCTTTTCTTCAGTTGAAAAAAGAATCAACTTTTGGAATTCAGCAAGATATTCAAACATAAACACAATAAAGAGGAATATTTTTCAAATTTTTTCAATAAATACATCTATTATATCATTTAACAATCTAACAAATCCAAAAAAGATTATAATTTGATTCCACAAATTTAACCCCCCCAGTTCCCATTAGCTTTACAAAAACTGATAGAATCTACGCACTTTACTCCATTTTTTTTTTCCCATTTCAAGTTCAAATTAAGGAAGAAGAAGAAACCAAAACAAGGCACAAAATTCTGTGTTTGAAATGAACTTGTTGTCTTTCATCTCACAGCAGCAAAACCCATCTTCCTTCCAAAATTCTCCAACATCGTTCCTGCATTAAAATCATTTCTTCACTAATTAAACAACAATAAACTCAAATTAAACAAAATGTCCACCATTTCTCAAGTTTCAAACCCAAAACCAGTAACAAAGTTGCAAAATTTTTACAAAATAACTTAAAACGATAATTCTAATAAAAAATTAAAGAAACCCCATTAGAGAAAGAGATTACCTTGAGGTTTACAAACAGGTGGATCTTCAAAAAGAGAGCGAGAAAGCTGTTTATGAGCAAGACCAATATCAAATAAGATCAAACCAGAAGATGGATCACTTACTATAATCCCTTTAACTGGAAACCAAAGAAAAAGCTCTTCTTGAGAAAGACCTTCTAATCCAATAAGTCCACCATAGCTAAGATTAGCTCTAACCACACTATCAAAATACACTCTTGTTTCATACTTAGCCATACAAGGACCAGATAATTGAACTTCTAACCTTCCAGAATGGTCAAGATTGAAAGATTTGACATTATCTGGAAAAAGACCACCGGGAAGGCCTTGGCTACGGAGAAGTTCTTGAATTGAGGAGGAGGAGACGGCGGAGAGAGAAAAAAGAAGGAGAAGAAGTGAGAGAAAGATAGATTTAGGTGTCAGAGACATTTTTAAGATTAAGATTAAAGATCTGAAGGACAAAAACATAGAATATGTAAAAAAAAAAAAAATTGGGGGTTTTATGTGGGGGTTTTAAGGCTATTTGGAATTGGCTCGTCTTGATTTTCTTGATTTGGGAGGAGGCTATGACGATGATGATGAAATTAGGTGGGGCTTCTTCGACAGTTCATATATGTGCTGGCATGGAAAATATTTATTTATTTACAAAAATGTCCTTATCCATGAAGTATAATTTGGATGTGTTTTTGAAAGTTGTTAGTGAAATGACGTAAATAGCCCTAAAGAAATATATATATTTTTTGTATTTTTTTTGGTAGGTATATCACGCTATCAAAATTCACGCCGGAAATTACTGGATTAGGGTTGTTACTTGTTTATTAGTTTAATTATTATACAATATTTATTTATTTAAAGAAGGACCAAAGATAATAATAAAAATTTGACGTTTTCCTTATTTTAAATACAGTAACTTTTTTTAGAATTGATTTTGTTATTATTAATTTGAACCAAGAAAGAGTACATTCAAAATAAAATTTGAAAGGGTTTGATGTAACTTCATAAAATTAGATAGCGAAAATGTGATTTACTACTGTTATGGATAGCTTTAATCCACTTACTGTATGAAAAATAGAGTAATTCACTCCTCAATATAAATATACATTGAGGATGTGAAGCTGATATAGATTAGATATTATCTAGTTTACCTTATATTTTTAAATGGCCTTTTAGACAATATAAAAATGTACGGTGGATTATAATTGGTTCACATATTAAATTATAATTCTAAAATATAACAAAAATAAAATAAAATAAATGTTGCATTGTAGATAAAATTTTAAAATCGAATGTCTACTTATATACATTCACCTTTACACATTCTATTATATAGTACATACAAACCAATAAAATGTGTTGTATTAGAGGTGCTCTAATCTAATAAATGAGTAATCTGATTTTTGAATTAAGAAGTTATAGATACGAAATCTAATTGAATCTAGCTGGGTTTTTAGTTGAGGTTGTTAGTTTTAGGATATGAAAGTTATGAAATGTGATCTAAAGGAGTAGTGCAGTTAATCTAAAATTGTATTTTTAAAAATTGAGTTTGAAATTTGTGTTTTTTTAAGTTTTTGATAAATTGAAAAAGTTAGGTAATTGTATTTGTATATAACTTATTTTCTAAGTCTTATGGATATTTGAAATCAATTTACTTAATCTCATCAAAGATTATCTAGTATCTTGGATATATTAACATGTATAAAATTGTATCCATCACTAAAAATTGTATTCATCAATAACTTTTTTAAAAAAATTTCAGTGTTTTAGATGATTAAAATACTAAAAATTTTTTAAAATAAATGAATTTTACAAAATATGGTTGAGCCCATAAGAATTGGTAAATAACCTACGTTTGTACGAACAGAGTTCAAATCTCTTATTTGATCTCCCCATTAATGAAAAGATCGTATAGTTTTGATTTAACTAAAAAGAAAAGAGAGAGAGAGAATTTTCACTAACTTACTTACTTAGACTGTTAATTTGTTTTTATCATATAATCTTATGAAGGGTAAAACGGAGAATAAGCGGGAATGATGCAATAGGTTTGAGCGATTGAAGGGGTAAAAATGGTAATTAAAATTTGTGTTATGGTCACATAGTCATTTTAAGTTTTTGCTACTCAAGACTCAGAAACGTTTTTGTTTGTAAGTGCAACGGAACACTGTGGAGAGTATAAAAGGAATCCAACTTCATATATATCACACAACACATCAATCACTCGGCCATTCTGATAATTACAAGGTTTTTTCCCCTTAAAATTACTTTAATAAATCTCTTTTGCATAAGACAAAAAAGTAGCATCTTTCCTTTTATTCATTCTCATAGGTTAAAAATAAATAAATAATCTTATAATATTAAAAAAAAAATCAACAAATCAAGAAATTAGAGATGGCAGCAGATCGGTTACTAGATATATTTTGTCATTTTTTAATCATAACGATCTAATTATATAAATTTTATTAACATTCCATAAGTGTGAAAATTTAAATACGATTTTCATAAATATTTCATAACCATTTAATATTAACTGTAATATTCATAAATAATTTTTTTTTTTAAAAAAAAGTGAAAGTAGTTATAATAATATATCAAAATTAGTTATGATAGTACATAACAAAATCAGTAATTTTCAAATTGAAAATATGAATATTATAAATTGCGAAGGAGAGAGTAGTTTAAGAGCATCTGCTTATTTAGATTATATAACAGTACGTGAACATTGTCTAGACAATATATATTATTATATCTGCTTGACGATTAAATTTACAGTAGCATTGGAGAAGATTTTTGCAAAAATCTTTCCATTTTTTTTGATATGATAATTAATTAGGAGCAATCCACCTAATACGTGCCAATAATTTTTTCTTTTTAACAACTAAGATGCTCTAATATGGTTTTGAGTTGGTGATTGTTTGTTAGAAAATAACAACTAAATACAATTTCTTTATGCAATATATGTACCTTTTTTCACTATTTAAGCCATGTTCTAAAGAAAACTTAACTCATGAATCAAGACAAAATGATGAACATTTTTTCAAAAAATAAAAAAAAATATTTAACTTATGAAAATAAAACCAGACAAAACGGTTGGTATGTTTTAGTGAAGTTAAGTATTTAATAGTAATAATTGATTAGAAGGCATAAATGGCATACATAATCATAATATAAGCAAAAGCAGCCCCTTCCTTTTATGACTTTTTCGACCTCTCTAATCATTTTTTGCTTTGCTACATGGCTTTGATTGGTTTTTCTGCTGCACTTTTTGACCTGACTCTCTCCACTTTTCTCTATTCCTTCTTTGTAAATAGGATTGTTTAATCTTAATTTGGTTAAAGCTAAGGACATAATTTAGCTCACATGAAAATAGCTTCATTTACATAGTGTCCAAGCAGGAAATGAATCAAATCGCTCGAGATTTGATGTGTCAAATCCCTTAAGATTCGATGTCTCAATTTTATTGTCGTTAATGTCATATAAAATCTAAATCAATCCGCACCCATAACTTAATGTTTGGAAACATACTGATTAAATCCAAAAACAAGTTTACTCAACCTCGTAAAAAAGCTAATGAGTTAAAAAAAAAACTCAATTTCGTCCAATATGCAAACGAGCCGAGCTACGTCAGACTTTCTAGTGAGCGAGATCTATTAAATAAGCTCATGTTACCTTTAACTATTAATGACACAACATTAATCTAATTTATTAACTCATAACCAAAACCTCAGCTCACCAAAACTAACATCTCGAATCACGATTCAATTTATTTACGATCCAATTAGTATTTGTTAATCATAATTATTTGAGTTAATAATAAATGCTTTCAAAACAAAAAATTGGACATGCCACTTTGTTTACAATCATAAAACTGGTATGCCAATACCTCAACAACAATCAACATTCATAATTACATTTAAAAAAAAAAACCCCACAAAGAAAATGCAAATTAACATTTAAAATAAAAATCCCATCCCGCTACAGGATTTTGAAATGAAATTATATCATTATCAGCTGTCCACTTTATTCAAAATTATTCCGGCGGAAATACCTTTTTTTTTCCTGTCCTTTTATTCCTTTTACAATAAACAAAGTGCAACTAGGAATTATACCAGTAATTCACAGCAGACTCGACTTGCTGAGAATAGCTATACATACCATTCCAAGAATAGCTTCCATCACCATCATTTCTTTGTTCGTAAGGATTTGGATTTCCGAACAAATAATCAGCCGTTTGATTCCATTGATTATTAGTTTGACTTCCATAATCATAATAATTAGTTTCTTGACACTCATCTAATTTCCTTCTTTGCCTAGAAAGACAAGGCCAGTATCCAAATAAACCTTCACAAATATCCATAGCTTCCAATCCATACCCATATGGAAGTTGAGTCACAGATCCAGTCCCAGGAGGGTGGTAATTTTCTATGCTCTTTTCTTTTCTTTCTTCCTCCTCCTCCTCCTCCTCCTGAGAACTCCACTGTTCCTGATCTGTTTCCCCTTCTGGCGCCTTCGGTTCTGGTTCTGGTACTGGTACTGGTACTGGTACGGTTTCCTTCTTGAATTCCTCCTCCTTTTCCTTCAAAGGTTCTTGCATCGGAGCAGATGAAGAGCGAGGGTAACAGGTTTGATCTGACGGCGGCAAAGGCTTGCCGTACGTCTCAGCCAAATCAAACCCACCACCGTAAGGTGTTGGGTCATATTCTTCAAAATCAGGCTCATTAAACTCTTGCACAGAGTTATAAACAACGAATCGAGTCGGTGCCATGACTGGTTCATAATATTCAACAAACTTAGGCTCACTTGTTGCAGACACAGAATATGCAATATTGCTAGGGAATCTAGGAACTGAAACATCAGAACCATAATAAGATCTGCAAAAATGAACCGAATCTTCGGAACTATAGCTAGAATAAGAATCCATAGCCATTTAATCTCTGCTCGGAGCAGAATCATTATAATAATAACCACTAAAACTATTATTATAAGATGGGTTTAAAGGGTAATAACTATTGTACTCACCACCATAACCATCTTCTTCTCTATAAAATCTTGAACTATAATAAGCCATTTCATATAAGGAAAAAAAAAGAAGATCAAATTCAGATCGAAGCAACAATTTGATGAAGAACTCAAAAAATTTGTGCCATACAATTGTTGCAAAACCTTATCTAATGGAAAAGGGGATGTTGGTGTGATGTGATCGAATCCATTATCCAATAAAATTTGACGTTTTTTACAATTGAAAGATGGAATTAGACCCACTTAAGATACAAGCATGTGCCTTCCCCTATGAAAAGGACGAATCTTTCAATTCTAAAATAATTGAAGGTAAGAACTTAGTTTGAAAGTTATTAGAAACGTAAGTTTCAGAAAGACTTTATAATAATTAGTTTAAAAATTCTGTTTTGTGTGAAATTATATAGTTGGTGTGTTTATAATTCAGAAGTGAGTTTTCTAACTCAGATAATATTGCGTATAAAAGATACAAGTTTTGTTGCCAATGGTACAATGTAGTATTTGATTCTAATAATTAGAATGATATATATGAAAAAAAAACTAAATAAAATTAATTATTCTAAATAGTTAAACTTGAAATTTTCTTAAAAAGTTAATTGACTTTGTTTATATTTTTAAAATATTAGTAAAATTGAAATAAAAAATTATTTATGATTATAAATGTACTCCTTTTTTAAGTCACTGGACATTTACCGTTTGCTCCGAATAATCCGAACCTAATTTAGGTTACGTATTTAACAGTAAATCTTGAATCCAATATATAATTAAGCGAATTCAAATTGATTACTGCTTTTGATCAATTTAGCACTTTTTTTTTTTTTTTGACTGAATTACAAAGATATATCTATTCTAAAGGTGGGGAAGTACCACTCGAACCCTGATCTTCCAGGTAAAAAGCCAACATCCTTATCACTGGACTGAACCCTTTGGTGGTGATCAATTTAGCACTTATTAAAAGAATTCAATATTTTTACAAGAATAAGAATTATTTAGGACCAAGTGAGCCCTCTTTTCTTAGTAAGATAGCCCAAAAAAGATATACTCGGTATGTTCCATAAAAAATAGCATACTTTCTTTTTAGGAGTTCTAAAATTATTAACACACATGTTTTTGAAAAATTTTTATAATTATAAATTATCTAATTTATCTGAAGTTAATATTACATTGGAATCAAAATCTATATATAAGAACAGAAATGGAAAAAAATAAAAATAATTTTAATTATAAAATAATAACTAATTTTTGTTAATGAAAGTTAATTGTGCAATTTTTTTATGGGATGGATAAAAAGAAGACCGTTAATCGATGTCGACCATTTAAGTGGGGAGAATGTGTGAGAGATTGTGATCTAGGTTGGCTTGCTGAAGTAGCTCCAAGAAAGCGTCGCACGGTCCTTGTAGCATGAAAAAAAAAACTCAATAACTCATTTATATTACTACTATGCATTCTCAAGCCAAGAAACAAAACCACAACACATACCAATAAGCCATAACTCCTAACTAGGTTCATAAATTTAAAGAGAAAAAAAAATTCATTGCCAAATTAAACCATGTTCCAAGAAACACCCAATTGTCTTATTTTACAAAAAAAAGTTATCAGAGATTAATAAAATACCCATGGGCCTCCAGCTGTAGGGCTTTGTGCTAGGCCATTTTTTGGATTACTGGACTTTTGACTAAACTTTACTCACTCTGAGCCTCCTTTGACTTGATCTGGAAATGTTCGAGATCTCTGAAGATCACATCACCATGACTGTGACTCTGTGTGGATTGCATATAGTCGATAATCGTCCACACTAGATCGTCCACGCTAGCAATTGTATCACCCCACTATAAATAACTCATTCCAAAGCTATTTACATCACATGTTATTTTCAATTACAAGTACTCTTATTAAGTTATTCTTGATTTCTTCTCACTTCGAATACTATACAAGTATCTAAATGGTTTGGTCGGACCCATTTATATCTCTACATACAGACCCTTTTGGAATATCATGTATGGCATTAGGAATCCATATCGAATAAAAAATGAAATACCGTACAACCAAAATTTATGAATACAAATTAATTGGTTAGTACTGGCATTCCGGTAAGCCCAAACAAGTCGAATCGATCCATTTTCTAATTACCCATATCAAGCATGTAGGTGCATTATCCTTGAGAAATTCCATCACAAATAAACCAATAATCCAAGTAATTATAGGCCCATGGTCCGTTTTGTTCCTTAGTGGGTTCTGGTTTTGAACAAATGAGCTAGGCTGGGTTGCTTCTTTTATGGGTTTAGACAAGTCATTTTCATGAATAACACAAGGAATATTGATAGAAGAATTACATGACCAAACCCAAGTCTTAAGTACAAAGACTAATTAATTGAAAATTAGTTATTTGATTCTCTCATGGAGTACTTACAAGATTAGGTGCATATAACATCACCTATTCTTTTATGTCAAATTCCAATAAAATCAACAAAAATGCCTAACTTCATACATCCAACATAATTTAAGGAGACCAATGGACAAATTTCATTCTTATTTCATTACAAATAATATGTTTTTTCTATTTTATTGTTAATTATTTGACTAAATATTCTATTACATCATTAACTCAACAAAACACGTTTTATGTAGAGAATTAGGAAGAAGAAACACTAGAAAACAATAACTAAAACTAACCAAACCTTGTACTTACATGTAAATTTTCTTTAAAAAAACTAACCAAACCTTGGACTTACATGTAAATTTTCTTTAAAAATTGATAAAAATATTACCAAATAAACTTAACCCTAAAATTCCTAATCACACCCATGCATGCAAGTTTCAAGATTAATTATTTAAACAAAAATGTTGATGTGAGATGTTATTTAATTGGCTTGTTCTGTTTTGGACTTATTGAAACTAGATTTAATTAATATATACATATCATTTCTATCTTTCACCATCAATTATGCCTTCAATTTATATAAATTTGACCATTTTATATATAACGATCCGTATTTAGACATCAAACTATAAGTATCAACTGATCTACATTCGAGCAAGACATTATCACAAAGGGTAACAAAAATTGTTTCTATTGACTTTTAACACAACAAAATTTTCAAATATGGAATTTGTGAGCTTTCACTAATCTAAAATGACTCCATATTTAACTTTAATTATACTAATTAAGATAATTAACACTATTTGATGTAAAACCGGTTGACTTAATTAATTTATAATGCTATTTTTTTTTTCTACACGTTTGACTTTTATATACTATTTGATTATTTTAGGCAAGAAGAGCAATTTTTCTTTTTTAAACTTTGATGTAAATATGTGAATATAATTATATGTGATATAGGAGCAGCTTAAACTTCCCAACTTCTTTGGGAATTTAGTGCTTGGACGATAGCCATATTGACTATTGAAAGGATAAGGAAATATATATATGTTTGACCTAAACTAGTGACAACAAATATAATCTAATCTTGTTTCTATGCTTACTTATATCAATTCTATACAAATAAAAATAGCCCAAAAAAAAAACTTTACCAACTCGGTGCGGTCCATTTGTTCTTCTCGCTGTTACGAGAAGTGGAAGTTCTAGTTCAATTCCTCCAAATCACATTTTGTCGCCAATTTGGCGTCAAAGAGAAGAAGAGGAGAGTTGACCATGTTGTGCGGTTCATAATACTTATTCGGCCATTGGAACTCCTTAATAATCCAAAAAGAAAACCCTTTAAATATTTTACTTCTTACATGTTGTATTGTATCGTAGTTACTTAACCTCTTCAACTTCTTTACCAAATTCTTCAAATTAATCGATGGAAAAGAGAGAGTAGTCAAAAAGCAAGCCTAATAACAAACAAACAAACAAACAAGATATGCTTTAATGAAACTATTATTGTCCCTCTTTAGTTATACATTTTATAAGTCAAATAAACTTCTGTTCTAAGTGATCTTAAGATAAAGGTTAAAAAAAAAATTTAAATTTAACTGAATATATATATATAATGACTAAGATTAATAATAATAGTAATTAATAATGATTTTCATTTGTAATAATTACAAAAAAAAAATAAAGAGAAATAAAAAAAAAAGTAGGTCCAAGTCACCCATTTTGATCACAACATTCTTTGGTCATTTTGAAATAAAATTAAAACCATGTTATTAAGTTGATTTAAATTTCTTATAGTCTATGCGTGGAAGACTTTTGATAGTCCTTTGATTAATAAAAACAAACTTGACCCATTTAGGGTTTTTTTTCCTCTTTTGTGTAATGATTTGTGGGACTGGTTAATCCTTCAATGGAGAGGACACATTAATAACTATGGTAAATTTATAGTTTAGACAACAATTATGTAAGTTTAAATCAATGTCAGCTGGTTAGGGTTTTCATGGACACAAGGCCTCATCATCCATGGTCTCTCTCTATCTATGTGTGTGTGAGAGGGAGGGAGAGAGAGAATTCACATCGGGCATCTAGACTTACTATGCAAAATCTTAATCCTCGAGTCTTTAGCCAACTTAAATGAAAGAGAAAGAGAGAGATTAATTCCTGAGTCTTCATTCAATTTAAGTCCCTTAATCCTATCGCATTTTAGTAGGATATAAGCAGAATGCTAATTTCTATAATATGTATAAAAATTATTGCATATTTGATGGCATAGCCCAATAATATAAACAAAGTTACGTATCATTTTGTAAAATTTTTTTATTTTAAGTTACTTATATTTTACTTTTAAAACTTTTTATTTTCCAATATGTACATATTCATTTATTATTAATATATTATATTAACAGATCATTTTAACAACTGAGTAATATTAAATTTATTAAATTAATAATAAAATATTTTTAAATTTTTTGATGAATTATAATTGTATAATAATTTTATTATATTCATAATTTTATTCAACATTCTTAATTGATAATATGGTTATAAAAATAAGAATTCAAAATTTTACACATATAATGAAAAAACTGATATATTTGAATGTTACGTTTATTTGTAATTTAAAAATAAAAATTGTATCTACAATATTAATACAAAAAATATAATTTTAATGCATATTCAAAAAATATAATTTAATTTATAAATATTTATAATTTATAATTTTCAAAAAAAATATTTATAATTTATTTTAAATAAAAAATAAATTTATTATGAAATAAATATAATTGCATTATTTGTGCATCGCGCAGGTAAACGCCTAGTCTTTTACTAAATCCGAACTATATAATAACATAAGCTTTGTTTGTTTTTTTTAATAGATTAACTTGTAATAAAATCGCACATCTTTCTTGTAACTCAATTGATATGTATCTGACTTGAAATAATGTTCTTCCTTGTGAGGGTCAAATGTTTAATGATAATTTACCCATTAAGCAAAAATCAAAGCAAGTAGTGATTCAAAGTTTTTACCACAAAACAAAGAACAAGAAATAATCAACAATTGTGAAGCACAAAAGGACAAGAAATGACTAATATTTCAATCAATGTTGCAAAATTAATAAAATCCCATCTTAATTAATCTCTTAAAAGAAGTTTTAAAAATTAAGGTTATGATTATAAAAAAGTGGGGTCAAATTAAAAATGAAGGCTAAAGCAAAGGGTATTTTTTAATTTTTCAACAAGAAAGAGTCAATAATCCATGTCAACCCCACAAACACAAAGGAAAAAGAAAAACTTATTTATTAATTTGGTGACATTTGATAAGTCTAAAAAGCAAATGATTAAAAATTTGTCATTGTTAGGAATTTAGGAATTCTCTTTTGGTGTGGAAATTGGATTTTTTTTTTTAATTTTATAATGTATATTCAAACCTTTTACCTCATAACTCACAAGTCAATCTAGATAGGGAAATGATGGTTTGCCCAATTGGCCATAGATGGTTCGATTTAGCATTCATCAAATAAGAGAAAAGATTGCAAATTTGCAATTGGCTTCATTTGAGAGGGAGTAGGTGAGAGAGAAGGATATATAAGATACTCTATTAGTAATTTTAAATTTTTAATTAATGGTAAAATAGATGTCGCATTGTTGGTCATTCTACCTTTCATAACGATGGTAGAATGTGTGAGTTTGATTCCTGCCAACTACACTGTTAGCATCAGTTTAGTGCTCAGAGAAAGGGCTGTATATTTTAATACTGATATCCTGTTCATAAATAGTTTCCTCTATATTAAAAAAAATTAATTAATTAATTGATTGGTTAATTAACCCCACATAAGATTAATTATAACTCCTAAATGATAAAATAAAGAATAGGACGGCAACAAAAAGCGTGTTTTAGAGCTCTTTAATCATTTATAAATTGAGCATGCCCTATCCACAAATTAGTTTTAATTGCTTGTCACTAAGCAACTGGATCGTACTCCCATTAAGATAATTAACCATTACTATATCTCACTTTTTCCTTTATTATTTTCTTTAAGGTATTATTTAAAAAAAATAACAAGAACATATTCCCATATAAAAAACCAATCTTTTCTATAATAATAATAATAATTTTCTTTTAAAAAAAATACTAAGTAATCTTTTTTTAATAAACATAATCCAAACTTATTTTTTTACATATAAATTTTAATTAATTTTGTTTTAAGCATTATTAGAAATCTATATCGAATAAAAATACTGTACAACTAAAATTTATAAGGATAAATCTAAAGTAAGTTCAATCCAAATTACTACATCCATATTTTTTAATTCTTTAACACAAAACTTAAATCTAATCATGTTATTTAAAATGTAAAAAATCAAAAAATACGGAAGTAGTATTTTTCAAGCAATTAGAGCAGAGTCAAAAGCCCAATTTTATAAAATGAAAGTGTTTCAGAATTTACATATTCTCTCATTGATGTTTTTCATATTTATTTATAAATTATAACTCAGAGAATATTAATTAAGACATTATTTTTCTCATACAAATATTATTGAGACACATGTCCAAACACATTCATTTTATATTTTAACAAAGGGCACATAATCTATGATGAGTTTTGGACGTTTGGAGAAGGTGGAAGTTATCTTACCTCTTTAACCTCTATTTATTACACAAATTCCACGGGTTTATTGGTCATTATAAAATATATATATATTTAGTTGACTATCTTTAGTGTGTTAAAAGTCTTCGAGATTAACCTAAATCCTCATTTCAACTACCTATAGAAGTTTCAACTTTGCTCTAATCCCTCTTTTCAAAACTTAAAATAATGCTAAAGTGAATTCTTAGTCAATAAAAAAAATTAACATATTTCGTATATATTTTAACCATCAGCCGAGACTTTCACTCATTCATCATTCTTCGTATAATGTTAAAATTTCAAGTTTGATATTAACCGCACATATTATATTAATAATTCGTTCATATTATTCAAATGAAAAACTATCGTGTTATATGTTTCGTACTGTAATTCAGTCTATCAGTAACCTTTTTTGTATATACACACTCGATCGCTCGCTCACTTGAGTCTTTCCATTTTTTAATTAAAGGATTAACATGATTCATGTTTATTACATGGTTTCCGTGTAATCAAACAAAGAGAAATCATGATACCACTTACTAGTACGTGTGAATACAAGTAGAAATTTAGTAACATTTAATTAATAATTTAATGGTATATTAATTCTAAAAAAATTTAATAATATAATATATGAAAAGTTAATTAAGTATTAATGGGCGGCTCTCGAATGGCGCGTTTTTCACTCACTTATGTTATGGGTTGACTACAACAACATTCCCACGTTCCTTTGTACAGCCACATTGTCAACTTGTGTACACACCAATTTTTTTTTTTCTTCTAAACAATAATATGATCATTATTTTCTATTTCACTTTTTTTTTAAAAACACCATTGGTGTGATTAATTATTTTAAAATATACCTATACAGCGGGACTATAACAAGTGATAACAGTGTGATTGGCAGGAATGATATAATATTCCGGTCTAGCTGCATGCCGGTCGCAGCCCCCGAATTGGGTCGTCACAACAATGATATTAGAGCATGTCACAATAATTATGTGCAAAATATGTAACTGCAAGCCGGTCGCAGCCTCCGAATTGAGTCGTGACATTAATAACTCAACATGATGCCATTTTATTACATGTTTATTAATTTATTTATATATCATATTGGTTTGTTAATGGTTTTGATAAACCAAATTTCTAAACAAATTTGAAAAGTTGAGCTAACTTCGGCTCACTTAATGTACTTTTGAAATGTGTGTAGAATGTAGTAAGTTATACCGAATTGTGGCCACAAGAGTTATTTACAAGCTACTTCACCTCATCCTATTCTCAATTACTTTTTGGTACTTTGTAATTTACATTTTTATCTTACTTTTTAGCTTATTTATACATAAATTAGTATTTTTTTTTATAGAACCATCCGATTTTTAATCATTAAATTACAATTATCGACTAATCTACATTTAAGCTAGATACGACGAAACTTTTTCTGTCAAATGGAACTAAATTCTCAAGACTCAAAGCTCAATACTTTGGATTAAATTACAACAAAATGAAATCAGTTGATATACACACACTGAGTGGGCGTTAGTGTTTACTTTGAAGCACAGAAATTAGTACTTAGTACTAGTACTATTTATTTCGTTTGCAAAATTATTTTGTGAGTCAATCTTCAATCCTTGTGCATGTGTTTTCTGCTCTGATTACCGCCACGTGGCCTTTGCTCTCATTACCGCCACGTGAAACCGTGGCACCTTTTAACATGGACCACAGTCTTTCTGTTTCATGTCCAAATACCTACGTGTCCCTGTTTGTCCTTGTCATCTTTTACGCCTCAGCATCACCTCATCTTGACGTCAGCTACTCATACGTGTATGTATCCTTCTACACCTTCATTTGTACTATATATACGGTTATCGTACGTATTTACATTTTCCTAATCATTAATCTCATTTTACTAATTACTTTTTTAAAATGGTTTACTTTGCAATTTGCAAGCCTACTCTTACTTAATGTTGATTAATTCTCTTTTAATCAAGCTTATTGCATTTTACTATATACTTCTTATCAAAATGCTCTTGAATGTGACATGCATTAACACATTTTTATAAATCCCAATCTTATGCATAAACCCTATAATTGTTTAAGCATCTGATGCATCCGTATCTGGTTCAAAAACTTGTTAGCAGTAAATGATTCAATTTTTGGCTTTCACATGTCGTATATTTTACGAATATGTTATTTTTATGAGATAGTGAATCGAGATACAATTACTTTACTCAAAACACGTTTTATTAATAAAATAGAAGTGGGTATAGAGGAAATGACTTTCTAATAACTATTAGTGAATTCTATATGTTATTAATACATTTTTGAAAAAGATTTGGTGTATATGGTTGCAGTCACCTAGATAAGTGTACGTTTCAATGATTGATTCCGGGGTATATAATTTGTTATAATAAGTATTTTTCACTGAACGATTTTTAAAATACATATTTTTATTCATTTTAATGATACATATCCTAATTTTAATAGGGTCCAACGCCTATAGGCCCTTTCGCTACGCCACTGTATGGTTGGATAGTCATAATATATACATATTTATCTTCTTATTAAAAAAAATGAGGAAGGTATAAAATGGTAATTTTAAAATGAAAAAGAACATTCTTCAAGCAAAAAAAGACAACGAGAAAATCCAAAGGTTGGATGGGGAGAGTGACCTAATAATAATATAGTTTTATTTACCAGTTCAATTCAACACACAACTAGAAAGTGACTAATATTGTCTTAACCTCAGATTGTATAGCTTTTTTGATTTTTTTTTTTTTTTAATGTAAAGGGTCAAGTCCTGCCCCACTCTCGATAGCAGCCTTATAATTTTTTCCACGCGCTATCTCTGCCTAATTTTTGAGCCACGTAATTTTTAATTTGAGTTTCTGAAATTCAATAATTTATTCATGTTATACTTCTTTTGGAGTTTTAACCCAAAGTTAAGTTTATCGTAGTTAGAGCAGAACCAGACTTATCCAGAGGTCGCTATGAGTTGGTTCAAATTACTGTTTGTGAATTATTTCAAACAAAAATCGAACCACCACCGAATCAAAATTATGTTGAACCATAAAAGGATGTGTAGAAGCTAAAACCAAATTAAGGTATAAAGAATTTTCAAATAGTGAATTGGCTTGACTCGTTAATTTTCTTTTGAAGTATTTAGGTTTTTTTTTTCAGCTTGATATGAACTTCTTGAATTTCAACTGTTTCCAACCTACAACCAAAATTGAAATCTAAGCTATTGATTCATTAACTGTCAATGAATGAGCTGATTCAACTTCATGAAAAACTTGAACGGTAAACCATTAGTTTTTGCATTGAAACCGACGATTTATGAACCATAATATTATCTATGTAGATTTAAAAGTTGTAGTTTTAG